>JANAVB010035417.1:6178641-6180344 GCA_029216955.1 Iris pallida | reverse complement strand
GGAATATGGAAGAAGAGGAAGCTCCGAAACGGTTTTTCTTTTCCCTTTTCTTTTTTTAAAAAAAGGTTCGGGGGTTTTGAATTAATTAGAAGGGCAAAAATGTCATTCGATGGAAGTGCAAAAGACTCTTTTCTGCTTAATCAAAAAGATTGAAGCCGTTTGGCAAAAATGTCATTACAACTCAACAAAACAAATGAACATAATACATTAGGTTTTCCATACATTAATATAAAAAAGAAGGAAAAAAAATCATCGTCTTCCATATTCAACCAGTTTGGACTTCTTATTTAGCTCTTCATTGTGCTCTGAAGTTGTAATCCATTCAGCAACTATGCGTCTTTCCTTTTCCACATCAAACTGCATATACAAACATAACATCAAAATATTGCTCTAAAAAGTTGAAGTTTTTGACGACATATTTTCATACTTACATCGATAGAACGGTAGTCAGGCTACATCGGTCTTTCATGAATGCAATTAAAAAATTCCACAATCAAGTAAATTTCCTTGGCGGGGAACATAAGAAGGACGTTTTATTGCAAAAGTAGAAAAGCTGAACCTAGCATCTCTCAGCTTCAAAATCTCTTCTTGGAGAAAGATATCCAAATTTGAAAGCTACAATTACCAGAAAACAAATATGTATTAGTATAATGCGTATTCTTGTACCCAATTCATAAAAATTGATGAATATGAGCTTACTATTTCTTTTATAACTGTTCTGCTTTGAATCGGATCATCTTCAGATGCAAGTGAGTCCCAAATTTTAACAGTCCTATTTTTAAACACAACTCTTGCAAGAGTATAGTGTTCGCCCAAATGAATGGGTATGTATATCTGAATCAGGATAATTAGGTAAAACAAATTAGTAAATTTTTAGAAAATTAGGATTAATAATTAAACATAAATACATTAATACCTCTTTACAAGTGCTTAAAGATCCCATGTAATCCTGAAAGTATTTATACTTCTTCCATATTTCATAAGGCTTTTTGACGGATGGAGGTAACGTGGCTTTCTACATTCACATCAATTAATACATTAAGAAGGACAAACAAACGAAAAAATTGTTAATGCATATGCATTGAAGAATAAAATGCTCACTCACCGACATCCTTATTGGTAAAAACCATACTTTAGCTTTATTGGAGGTTCTTTTCCGTTCCTCCGCGGTGAGAATAGCAGAGACAATACTTATAATCTGAATAAAACATTAAAAATATCAGCGATAGAATCGAAGTAAACATAGATGGCATCTAAGAAGAAATATACTATCTATACATACCCCATTGGTAATTCTCGTTAAAGGAGCTAAGGTCTTCATCTCCCACCGAGACACATAGGTTTTGTTGCAAGATGATATTATTTCACTAAAAAAAGAAACGAATAAATTAGGAGAAAAAAACTGTTGGAATAAAATCAAAACTCATATTACTTACTCGTCATCTCTATCATCTGCAAAAATATAGTCGTAATATCTCGAAGAAACACTAGTACAATTGCTAGGCTTCGAGGTTGAACCACTTATTAAATTTTTGGATGGTGTGACCGGATTTATATTTATACGCATTCTTTTAGAAGGACTGCTAAAGACAGTTTCTTCTTCTTCTATAGCTTCCAATGCGAGATATCGGTCCAATCCTTTACTACGAGACTGTAGCTCCACGTCCTCCTCTTCGGAAGAAGATTCAACGGAAACCACCTTC
>JANAVB010035417.1:6086141-6173641 GCA_029216955.1 Iris pallida | reverse complement strand
AGCATCTTGGGCATTTATTTTAAGAGAATTTTATCTCAGGGTCAGTGTTCCATAATAGTCACCTAGTCCAACTTGTTTCTACCCATTGAACCGGCTTCTTGGGATCTCCAATCAGACTCGGTTTGGTTGCTACTGTTAGTGACTAACTTATAGGCTTAACTCTATCCCCTTCGATGATTCTAAGATCAATGTCCTAGACAGACCCTTCGTCAAGTGGTCTGCAAGGTTCTTTTCTGACTTTATATAGTCAAGAACCACATATTTGCTTAATAGACTCTTTATTGACTTGAAGCGCAGCTGCAGGTGCCTGTTCATCTTAGCATTCACAGAATCATGTTTTAGTAGTTCAATAACAGATTTATTATCACAATTGATAGAAATTACAGGAACAAGAAAATGAGAAACAAGTATATGCATAATCAGATTTATAAGCAATTCAGCTTCTGTATAAGTAGTGTCCAAAGCTATCATTTCAAAGTCTATTGTACTCCTAGCAATGATAGTTTGTTTACATGATCTCCAGAAGATTGCAGCTCCTCCTTGAGTAAAAATATATCCAGTAGTGAATTTCACATCATGTGAATCAGTTACCCAGTTTGCATCTGAATAACCTTCTATGACATTGGGGTGTCTAGTATAATGAAGTTTATAATCTAGAGTACCCCTAGGATATCTATATAAAAACTCTATCCAATGCAGTCCAATGTGACTGGTTTGGGTTACTAGTATATCTACTTAGTCTCCCAATAGCAAATACAATATTGGGTCTGGTACTATTTGTTATGTACATAAGGGACCCTATCATCTGTGAATATCTATGTTGTTCTATAGGTGATCCTTCATTCTTCTTGAGACCAACACTACTATCATAAGGTGTAAGGACATATTTTTTGTCAAAATACTCAAATTTTCTTAGCATTTTCTCAATTGAGTGTGCTAAGGATAGAGTATAGCCCTCTTTGCATTTGGACACTTGCATTTCTAGGATCAAGTTGGCTTCGCCTAGGTCTTTCATATCAAACTGGTTAGATAAATAATTTTTAGTGTTATTTATCAGTTCCAGTGAAGATCCTAGAATAAGGATATCATCAACATACAAGCATAAGAAAACACAACTTTCATTTGTATTTTTAGGATACAAACATTTGTCATATTCGTTTGGCACCAAACCAAATTCTAAAATAACTTTGTCAAATTTGTTGTGCCATTGCTTGGGAGCTTGTTTAAGGCCATAAAGAGATTTACTAATCTACAAACCTTTTTTCTTGACCTTTAGCAATAAAACCTTCAGGTTGTTCCATATATATATTTCTTCTTCTAAATTTCTATTTAGAAATGCTATCTTTACATTCATTTGATGGATCAACATATCATGAATGGATGCTAAGGCTAGAAGGGTTCTAATAGAAGTGATTCTAGCTACAGAAGAGTAGATATCAAAATAGTCTAATCCCTTTTTCTGGGTGAAACCCTTTGCTACTAATCTAGCTTTGTATTTCTCTATAGTACCATCGGCTCTAAGTTTCTTTTTAAAAATCCACTTACAACATGTGGGTTTACTACCTAAAGGTAGGTCTGCTAAAAACTTGGTATTATTCTCCATAATGGAGTTATTCTTATTGTTAATAGCTTCTTCCCAGAAAGGAGCATCAGGAGAAGATATTGTTTCTTCATAAGTTAAGGGATCACCCTCTATCAAATAAGTGAAGAAACCTTCCCCTAAATTCCTTTCAATCCTGCCTCTTTTACTTCTTCTAAGTTCTATATCTTGTTCATCTTGTGAACTTGATGGATGAATATGAGAACTAGTAGAAGGGGTAAGAAAAGAGCTAGTGGGAGTGGAAGAAATTCTATTCTTAAAAGAAAATATATTTTCAAAGTAAACTACATCTCTAGCTTCTATAATGGGGTTGTTAGAGATTTTATTTATTTCAGAATGAGTTACAAGAAATCTATTGGCATTGCTGTCTAGGACATATCCTATGAACACAGCATCTACAGTCTTTGGTCCAATCTTCCTCTTTTTGAGTTCAGGAATTCCTACCTTAGCTAGACATCCACAAACTTTAAGGTAACTAATCCTAGGAGTTCGGCCTTTCCATAACTCATATGATGTCTTATCATTAGACTTACTGGGTATCCTATTAAGGATATAACATGCTGACAATAAGGCCTCTCCCCACAGATTATCAAGAGCACCTGAGCTGAGAAGCATTGCATTTACCATGTCTAATAGAGTGCGATTCTTCTTTTTAGCAACTCCGTTGAACTGTGGTGAATAAGGAGCAGTTACCTCATGTATAATTCCATGTTCTTGACAGTAATTAGATATTTCATTTGAAGTATATTCTCCAACACGATCTGATCTAAGAATCTTAATCTTTCTATCTAACAGGTTCTCAGCTTCAGACTTGTAGACCTTGAATCTGTCTAGAACTTCATCTTTGATCTTAAGAAGGTAGGTGTAACAATATTTTGAATGGTCATATATAAAAGTGACAAAGTATTATCTACCGCCTCGGGTCAAAACCCTATTAGAATCGCAAACGTCACTATGGATAAGTTCTAGGAGTTCGGAATCCCTATGGACAGATTTGAAAGGTAATCTAGTGTGCTTGGCTTGAACACAAATCTCACATTTGTGTTTATCATCAATATGAGTCTTAGGAATAAGCTCTAAGTTCATCATCCTTTCAAGAGATCCTAAACTCACATGACCCAGCCTGCCATGCCAAACATTGGAGGATTCAACATTTGCAATAACAAAAGAAGGATTTAAAATTTTATTCATAGTGCTCAAAATAAAAAGGACCATCTTTTATAAATCCTTTTCCTATAAATAACTCATTCTTGGAAAAAAAACTACTTTATTAGCCTCCATTACAATTTTGTATCTTGAGGCTATAAGCAGAGATCCACTAACTAAATTTCTTCTAACTGACGGCACATGAAGTACATCATGAAGAGACAGAATTTTTTCTGATGTCATCCTCAAATCTATTCCTCCTCTTCATACAATATGTGCCGCTGAGCCATCTCCTAAGGTTATACTTTCTCCACCTGATTCGTGATAGTTTGAAAAACAAGAGCGATCAAATGAAACATGAACATTTGCTCCAGAATCCAACCACCAATCATCAGAATGGTAAAGAATATTAACTAAGGGTTGGTAACTCACCGACCTGAAGGAACTAGAATGTCCATTTATACTAGTCATGATTTCTATAAAGATAATTAAAGGTCTGTAGGAAAAATTATATTTATTCAATAAAATAATTTTGTTTAAGTTAAAGAATAACAGTTTTAGACGATCTTAGTAATTTACCTTTAAAAGTTTAGTTTTCAAGTTTTGATCAGGTTGGGTTAGCTGTAGGGGCCGGAACCCAGCAAGCGGAGGTCTACTAGGGACACTTAAGTACCGGTCGCTTAGATGATTTATGTCTTGTTAACAGAAGGGTCCTTTCGGCTTGTACCCAAACAAGTCTCTACTTTAGAACTTTAAAAATTAAAGGAATTTACCAAATCAATAAACTGTTTCTTTTTGCTTAAATTAAAATATTAAGTAAAAAAAATTAGTATTGACAAAATGTGTCACTCCCGTTTCCCGTTATATGTATTTTTCAGGATACGTATACGGATTTCTGACAATTGTCAGGTGGCCCGTATTTTGATTTATCTTGCTTAGCTTAGCCTTGGTTTAATCTTGACTTGATTGGTTCAACTTGGTTCAACATGACTTGACTTGGCTTGGTTTGGTTTATTTTGGGTTGAGATGAGAGGGGTTGCTATATAAGTCAACTTCTTCTCTCTCCTCCATTATTTGCATTTACTTCTTCATCTTCTTCATTTACTCCTCTCCACCTACACCCAAGAGCTCTAGGCAAGTGCAACTTGCTTCATGATGGATCTTGGATTTTATTGTTCCAATGTCTTCCTCTCCTAGTTCTAAGCCTCTTTAGAACTTGTTATTTTTGGTTTTGATGGATAGATTTTTGTAGATATAGGTTTTGCCCTTTATCATGATTTTTTTGGTTTTGATCTATGAAAACTTGGTATTTTCGAAAACTAAAATTTCCATGTTGTAGAAAACTTTATTCTATCCAATTTTGACCTTTGAAAAGTTGGATTTGGACTTATTTTGACCAAGTTATAGACTTTTGAAGCTATGGGTTCAAACTATTGAATTCCTGCTGATTTGGAGAAGACAGTGAGCAGTGTGCGCCAGCTTTTTAGCTTGCGCCACTGTGTTGCGCGCGCTCCTTAGCACGGCGCAGCCTGACCCAATACGTGCGTTCCTTAGCGCGGCGCAACTTGAGTCAGGCGCAACCTGAGTCAGGCGCAACCTGAGTTAGGCGCAACCCGAGTCAGGCGCAACCTGAGTCAGGCGCAACCCGAGTCAGGCGCAACCTGAGTCAGGCGCAACCTAGCCTCGCGCAGTCTAGTGCCTGGCGCAACTTGACTTGGCCCAACTCGTTCTGGCGCAACTTGACCCGACCTCGGCAACCCTATTCTCCTGGCGCAACTTGGCTAATGCCACTTGTTGGCCATGGTACCCCTTGCCCCTCCCCCTTGAGCGCATGATGTCCCTAGTTTTGCCCTTTTTATGATTTTTGCACCCATTTTATATCCTTACGCCTTTTTGATATGAACTCGATATGAACACGATGTGTGCTTGACAAGCAATATTGACATGATAATCTGACACTACATGATAAGTAACTTGATAAGACATGTAAAATCTGGATAGTGGCCCGTCGAGGCGCACTCCTGACAAGTAATATTGACAAGTAACAAGTAACTTGACATGGTAATTCTTGATTGTGATCCGTTGTGACGCACTCTTGAATTGATAAAGTAACCTAACATGATAATCTCGATATGCCTGTCACGACCCGCACCCAGTGTAAGGGCACGAGAAGTGACGAACGTCCAGCCTACGCCGCAGTGTCGGCGGTAGAACGCTGTCTTGAGTCACCATATCTAACACAGTCTAAATAAGCTCCGAATAGAGAGTAAAATAATAAGTAACTCAATCACAATACTAAGATGGAATAGAAGAAAGAATCCCAAGAGAGTCACAATAAAAGTCTAGGTGTAAACCACCAGAATAAATCTCAAGTACAACTCATAAAGTCTCAAACAGAAAATACAAATAAAGTACTAAGTCTCAGCTAGACTATAAGCAAGTCCTCAACGACTGTGGGATCCTCCTGTGGGTCCACGTCGACAGTGTCATCTAAGCCAATGCCATAATAAGTAGGACAGTACTTCTCATCATCACCTGTAAAATTTTCAGCATGCCCAATCAGGACGGAACGAGCACATATCTCTCACAACAGTTCATATCAGGAATGGACATATAAAGCAAGCTATAGAAAACTATACATGAATCGTTGTAAAGAGAAATCAAAAAGAGAGAAGATATAAGCTGAGATATAATATGATAAATAAAGAATGTAACCTTCTACGTGAATCAGAGCATGAATTGATTATGTAAACAGCTTGGGTTGCACATGGATACAGCTATGGAATGCACATGGACACCTACTGGGGATAATGATCACATAACCAACTACACTCTCCCTGCCTCCAACCAATACACAAGGATCAAAGCATGTTATGTTATTGCATATGGATAACATATACTGTATACATGGAACTCATTTGGTCATGAGTGTACATGAATAACATATGAGTGCACATGGATAAATATGAATACATGGAGTACATGATGACCATGATAAAGTACATGAACATGACATACTCGATGTATCCGAGGGGATAACATCGCATAAAAAGATCCAGAGGGTACTAATCCGTGTGAACATCGTGTCAGCATCAAGTATACTAGTCTATAACAAGAGTACATATCCAAAAAAGTATGAAAAGATCAGAGAATGTACTCGCCTGACAATCCGAACTGCTGATGATGAAAAGTGACTGAACTGGAGTAATAAGATCCTATTTAAAACAACCACATATCATAATACAGTCTAAATATCATAAGGAAAACCTTCAATGCAAATTCTACATGATTTGGGTCAATCTAAGTCAAAGTCAACCTTGGGTCAACTTTGGTCAACCAGACTAGTCAAAGTAGGTCAAAGTTAGGTCAACTAGCCTATAGGTCAAATTTTAGGTCAATCCTAGATCACTAACCTATTTGTCGAGTTTTGGTCAATACTAGATGTAATGTTGTTTTTGGGGTTAAGGTTGAGGTTATCCCAGGTTCCAAGTCATGAACCTAATCATATCCCTATATATATATGTATACTATTGCCTTACCTTACATAACTTAACTGCCTAAAGTAAGTATTACCTATCTCAATACCTTCAATATCACTTAACTCTAATTAAATACACACTCTCATGCACTAGCACTCAATACAAGTGCACTAGGCCAAAGCCTTGCTACTGCCACTGCAGTTGCCTACTATTGCAGCAACTGCTGCCATACAGCATGCTATTGCTGCTGCAAACTCTTCTCTTTACTCCAACTTTCCTCAACACACAACACACATACATATATACATCTTAAATCCAGTTTCTACTTTAACTACAACAACCAATTCTTAACTAATCAATTAAACTGAACTTGGCATTTACCAATTCTTAACTAACAATTGAACTTAACTTGGCATTAACTGAAATCAATCCTAAATCAATGATCAACCTATCAATCCAAATATTTGTTATAGGAATTACCTATCTCATGATACCTTATCTTGTTACATACTTGAATAACCCTATGCCAACCCAACTCGAACACAACCCTCTCTATTATGCAAACTAGTAGGTATCTCCTAGATATGGTAATATAGGATCTACAGGTTGATTTACACAGAATTCACATTCGAAAATATGATGGAACAGAACAAAAACTAAAACAGGAAATTGGAACTCACAATCCGATACTCAACCCGATACCTAACATGACCCAAACCCATTCGAAAATCTAATGATATCCGAAACTAATGGTTGGTAAAGTGTCTCGTGTATGAACATGCAAATCAGGTGCAGTTGTGTCCAAGGAACAGGACACGAAGTGTCCAAGATACACGGGTATCAGAACTGGAACCCAATCTTCGTGTACGCGTGTCACGCGACCTAGGGCTCGACACAGACCAAACTACGACACGTGGTCGCTCTTACATGTAGCCCACATATAGGGCTACTAGCCCACGTGTGCACTGGCCACACGATGCATGTCCAAGTCGCACGATACGCGTATCCGACGCCAAAACTGGGCGCGCACGTGACAGTGCAAAACCCGTGCCGTGTCGATTTCTCTCTCGACTCCCCACGAAACCTAACCAAACTTGTTGGGCATCACGACAGACATTGCCCCTACCCATAACCCAAAAATCACGTGTCGAGTCGCTGTGTCCAGCGAGAACGGACAGCAGCAGCAGGACACGCGCACAGTCCTCGTACAGCACGTGCGTGTCCAATTTTGGACACGGATACGTGTCAAATCGTTCACAAAACTAGGGTTTAGGAATCCCTACATCTAGGGCTAACAGAATATGTAAAAAGATTCGAATAATAATAACTTTCAATTCTTTGGGTAATTCTATCGAACACCTTAAACCTTAATCCGATACGTGTCCGAAACGCCTATCAAACAGACACAAAATTTCACCAAACTACATAGGTGGGTCAAGGGTACCTAGATGCATGCTACCATGAAGAAAAATTAGGAAAAACTATAGTGTTTAGGTGTTTACCTATTGAGAGTTGAAATCTCAATGAAACGGACTCCTCGAACAATGAGACGACCAGTTTCCGCTAAGCAAACGCCTCCAACTCCTTGCTAGCAATGCTCCAGCAAGTTCTCCTCCTTCCCACGATCACAACGCACTTTGTTTGAGGTAAAACGGAGGTCGGATGAGAAAGTTAGGATTTTGGAGAGTTGGAAACTAGGGTTCTGTAAAAGGGGTGTCAAAACCAATGCAAATGTTTATATAGGGAGGGGGTTTCCTGATTTGGCCGGCCAGGCTATTCCTTCTAGGGTTAGGGTTGGTTCATGGGCCACTCTTCTCTATCTAAGTTGAGTTTAAGCCCACTAACAAAAAGGCTTAAAAGGCCAATTAATTAAATAGCCTACAAAGGGTCAATTGGCTTTCTAAATTGGACCAAAGCCTAATATAAATTTCTAATAGCTAAATGATCATCATATGTCATGGTTAGCCTCTAATATGGATTTTCTAAGGTTAAACCAAATGCTAAATCAAACACAAGTCAATAGTATCTAGAAAATCATAAAATGACTAAAATGACTAAAATACCCTTATTTCCAAAAAGTGGGTGCTACAATACCTTGCTAAGTAAATCTTGTCTTGATACCGTGGGTGTTTGTGCTTGTATAAGCTACATGTCTCATCTTGCATCATGTCTAGGATATAAATTTCTGATTTCTACGGTCAGGGATTCATACTGAATCTGACTAGGATAATGACTAGAGTGATCAAGTAGTTCATGAAGAGATTTCCCAGCTACAGGCAGTCCCGTTATCTGGGCACTTTTAATTAGACTTGTAGCCTGCCGTCGAGTAGGGCACATTTCCAGCACACTGTCATGTGTTGCACCTCTAAGTCACCTAATCCAACTCTCTCAACTTGTGACCGGATAACTTGGATTAAGACTGCAGGGCTTGTGGCTGTCGAAACATCTCGATGCATCTTGCTAGTAACTAGGCTTGTGATAACCCTAGTTTGTTAAAGTATCAAGCCGTACTCTTTGCTTGGCTGTGAATGATGGATGGAGTCCTATCTTGCTAGTCTTGCCTAGATCCAGTACATGGCTATCTCAGGATATGCTTGTTTTTGCTTTACTTTATCGATAATTAGTTAGAGACTAAGATCTGTTCAGGTGAAGGGTTACAACCCTGGTCCTTGTTTGGTTTACGGATTGTAACTTAGTTACCGGAATAGTCCGTTAGTCATCTTACCGTTTATCACCCTGCTTTCTCTAACTCACTTCTTTCGTTATCCTTTATGTATCATGTGCTAATATGCTGGTTTTAGTTCTTAAGTGAAGCCTCCCTTGTGGCACTTGCTCTTTCTGGGGTCTGACCCAGCTGGTTTTATATGGCCAGATTTCGGAGTAGCTCCCGAGGATCTTCCTGTCTTCCAGCCAGATGGTGACCACTAGGCGCAATCCTGGCAACGAGTGGGTTCTTATTTTGCTCTTCCACTCTCTTGTAAAAATATTCTTTTGAGGCGTTTAGCCGCCGAGCAAGTGTTAGCTCGTTTGCAACTTTACTTACTGTCTGCTTACGGGCTGTAACATGATTGACAAATCCTAGGGTTGATCATGTATGACTGAAACTCTTGCTAGTCTTCACATTTTGTATGACTAGCTTCATGATCATCTGAATATGTGATATTTGGGATGCCTTACTTTGTATGTCTGATGATCTAACATCTTGTAATATTTACTTACTTGCTTGAGATTAAGACAATAGGCTTGTTCATGACCATAAGAGACTGTTGGCTTGTAGGTAAACCCTCATGCATCTAGACAACCGTGACTGTATATCGAGGTAGATTATACTTCAATGTACGTAGCTGGCTGTATCTGTCCCCCGCTCTCCAGTATTCTGGTTATGGGGCGTGACAAAAGGTCCTAATACAATATACATATATATATATTTTTATGAAACTTGTCAATTTCTAAAACAGTCCTCTGAAATCAGAAATGATAACAACAATCTTAGAATTGTGTAGGGAAAAAATTGTTATATGACTAATAACAATATATTTGTGCATATATGACAATTATTTAATAAGTAGCAAATAATTGTTAACAGAAGGCAAAAATATTATTTGATAGATAACATATACTTGCAGATGTTAAAAAGATTGACCACAAGCAACTGTGTAGCAGTAGACAAAATTTGAATTAAATATTCGTATGTTAACAATAAGTAAATGGAAGTGATATATTTGTATTTTAACAAATCAGTAATTTAACACTAGTGATCTACCACATACAAATATTTTTATGTTAACAAATCAGTAATATACCACTAGTAACAAATATTATATAT
Organism: Iris pallida; assembly: GCA_029216955.1. Lineage (NCBI taxonomy): Eukaryota > Viridiplantae > Streptophyta > Magnoliopsida > Asparagales > Iridaceae > Iris > Iris pallida. Next base: position 6,163,590 of record JANAVB010035417.1, on the reverse strand, counting down.
TATCAGTAAGGCAATATAACTGAAAATATTGTCAGTAACAAGTGTTGTCGGTTAAGCAAATATTATTAGAAATATTGCAGCAACAATTTTTATCAGTGAGCAAATTTTCTAATTATTTGAAGCAAATATGTTAACAATTTTGATAGAACAAAATTGTTAAAAATGTAACCCTTAACAGTAGTATTTTTTGCAATGTAATTCTTAACAAATTTAACACACAAAAATTATCAATAATTAACAGAACAAAATTTCGTAGTCTGTAACTGCTATGTTTGTTGTTAGACTTAGCCCGCAGCTGGTGGGCGATGCTAGCAGTTGGATTACCGACGCCTGTCTCATGGGCGGTGTTCAGCAACAAGTTCCAGACCAAGTACTTCGATGCAGTAGCTCGGTATGATCTGCAGACCAGATTCAGCAATCTCAAGCAGATGGGAAGGACGGTCGATGGATATGCGGCCGAGTTTTCTAGGCTTAGTCGGTTTGCTTCCACCTAGGTGGCAACCAAATTGGACCGAGCCTAGCGGTTCCAGCAGGGACTCCACCTAGAGATCATTCTAGCTGTAGAGCAGTTCGAGCACCAGACATTTGATGCCGTCTTGTGAGCTGCGAAGAAGCAGGAGTATACGTCGTAGAGGATCGTGGACCGAACCGGAAGTAGGAAGAGGTCCCATGGGCAGATGAGTTTGTCCTCGGCACCAGCCCCGGCAGTTAGGGATTTGACTATTGGAGCTCCTAGGAGGGCGACCGCAGTTTTATCGGTTCAGCACTCGACGCCGGTGTATCCTCAGCAACAGAAGCAGAAGCAGTCTTCCACAATGGGCTGCACTCATTATGGGAAGCCAGGGCACGTAGTTGTTTGCAAAAACAAAAGCTGATCTTTATTTCACAAACTTTGTAAGAAGATTACAAGAATTCTGAAAAAGTACAACTATAGAAATCCGATCTGAAGACGATCGCTTTATCCCTTGGACGATGTGAACTTTGAAGACGATAGCCTCTGAAGTTGAAGGCGGTAGCCTCTGAAGAATGCAGCAGCACTTGGGCAAGAACTCCTGATCTCTGATGACAATAATGATCTGATCCCCTTAATGAAGGACTTGAAACTCTATTTATAGAGTTCTGGAAATAACTAATTTTTAGTTATTCTGGATTGCGCAGGATAGATTGCGCAGACATTGGACTGCGCAAGCAGCGAACTGCGCTGACAGTTACTTGATCGTAGGCCAACTGTATGGGACACATGGCATTGTTTGATTGAAATGCGCATGATCGTGTACAGACGATTGCCACGTAGTGAGCAATTGATGGCATGAATGCCACGTACAAAATGTCAGTTGTTTTGATGGACTGTGCCACATGAACTGCGCTGGCTTCAGACTGCGCTGGATTGAACTACGCTGAAGGTGATCTGGCAGACTGCGCTTCGATTGGGCTGGTAGCTTGTGCTGCATGTACAGCTGTCCTCGAGCGCTGTGCTGTACAAGAAACGAACAGTTTCTTCGTTCTTCGGACTGTCAGCTGTCAGAAGATCTGATTCTCTGTCAGATAATGATGACGCGGCCACGTCAGCTAGTGCGCTTGGATGGGTGCGCAGTTCAGCTTGCACAATTGAGGTGTTGCACAATCTGTCTCCTGTGTAGTTCATTTGAAGGGTGCACCAATTGATTTTCATTGCTTTTTTGATGGGTGCAACTTGATTTTTAGGACCTACAAGACCCCCTTCAAAGTTTTCAAAATTTGGAAATATTCAAAGTTTCGAAATACTTTGAATTTTGATTTTAAAATCAAGTTGCGCAAGTTATGCCTTGACTGCGCGTTTGGAGGAATCAGCTCCTAATTTCTCGGCACAATCTGAGGTGACTGTTACTGTTGAGAAACTATAAATAGTTCTCATTCTTCTTTCTGTCATTCTTTACTTGTTTCCAATTGTTCGAGAGAGAAAAACTTCTGTGCCAACTCCGACTCTTCTCTTTCTTCTCCGTCGACATCAATGGCCCCCAAACGTTCAGCCGCCGAGAAGGGCAAAGCCCCTGCTGAGTCTTCGACTCGGGCCGTGCCCCGAATTTTTTATCACGAAGTCGGTCACCCTGCGCTGCAAGGTAGACGATGGACTCGATCAAAAACCCTTTTTAAGGTTCTTTGACATTGTCGACCCTTCAAACCTTTCTCTTTTTAGAGATTCGGTTGTATTGCGCCACCCTGTTTAGGGTTTTGGTTGCACGCACACAATAGTCTTCATTTTTATGAAAACTATTTCCTTGCGCAATCGGTGGAAAGCGCTGGCAAATGTTCAGCGCAATCTACCGATTTGCGCAAGTCGGTCCAGCATAAACTGATGCTTTGCGCAAGTTGCTCAGCGCAATCTGATGCCTTGCGCAAACTGATGTGTTTAGCACAACTGGATATTTTACGCATGTAGACTGCATTAGCGTAATTTGATGCTATGCACATAGCGCAATCTGATGCTTGTACAATTTGTTGATCTTTTGAACAGAATCTTTGATTTTGCATGTACTGAATTCTGTCTTTTTTTGTTTGATGCAGTTAACATCAGGGAAGACCCAAATTATGAAGTCTTTGCAGGGACTCTGGCTGAACCCGAGTTTAAGGAGGATCTGTCCCATGTAATATTTTCTCAGTATGCCCTACCATCGTCCCGTCAAGCCATCCTAATAGCACAAGACAATGAAACATTGCTGAGTCTGATGAACGGGCAGCCTCTGCAAACTGCTGATGCTGTTATTCATAAGAAGCCTTTGTTTCTATTTGGTGAGGCTCTTGATAAGAGTTCTCAGCCGAGACCTCGAGTTGAACAGAGACTCTTTCAGAGAGCCGAGAAAAGGATACTTTTGCCTGAGATTTCCAGGTGCCTTCCCCTATCTCGCTACGCTCATGCGAGTTATCCCAGGAGGATGGACTGGGATATAACTCCTCTCCAGCAAGCCAGAACGGGGAACATTTGTGTGAAGAAGGGGCCGAACAACAAGGATATGTTCTATAGCTCCTCTGAGCGTCACAGCTTCCTGCTCAGAGGATTGAAGCCCGTCTGCATTCCACCGGAGAACTCCTCCCTACTGCTGCCAGTTAGAACACCAATTTTTGCGAATGAATATGCGAAGGTTGAGGGCAGATATCCGGATTAGGACATCTGATTGACAGGTCTGGTGAATCCAGATAACAAAAGATGGAACTGCATAGCCAATTAGATATTGGCTCAGTTCGAAGAGATGCTCAAGGAGATTGAGCTGTACCAGGCGGTATACTCTACCGTATACGGCTTCCACCCCAACCCTCATCTGTTTCTCGTATTGGCGGAGAGGTACAACTTTAGGACAGGGACTTTCATGACGCCCTGTGGAGAAATTGGACTGGCTCTTCATGAGATGAAGTATATCTCGAGCTTGCCAATGGGGGAATTCCCCTATGAAGAATTTGTTCCAACCAATAACGAGTTGGACCGACTTCGTCGGAAGAATGCTGATATGGTGACCATTTTTGAAGAACTGCTGTGCCACTATAAGACTGCTCCTTGTATTACAAGAGTGGTTCCTCTGGCACTTGCTACTCGACAAAGTGGTTGCCCTATCTCTTCCTCAACCACATCATAGAGAAGAAGACTAAGGAGCACGATAAGTGTAACCCTAACTTCTTCAGACCACTCAGCCATAGTGAGGTGATAGGATTGATGGTGGAGAACAAGGAGATGGACATCAAGGTTGATGATGAAGTTCAATATCCTCCTTTCAAGACAGGAGATATTATTGAAAGTTTCATGAGAATGGGCTATAGGCCCATGTCAGAGGAAGCCCAGCTGGCGAGTTTTCTCACCTACTGTCTTCGACAATTCGTTGTCCCTGGAGCCAGCACCGTCGATCGCTTTCATCGCGGCGTGCTCTTTGCTGCCGTCCGTTTAGTCTTTGGCTACTAGATGGATCTGCTATCGGCGATGACCTGCAGAGTGAACGCTGGTCTCCGCCTTTTTGTTGATTTAATGCTCAAAGGGAAAGTCGAGAAAGGGAACTTCCCTCGGCTGGAGCTTCCCTACACTTATTTGTTCGGATGGTTGCTTCTGCACTATCCTTCATTGATGAACCCCGATATGGGGGCGGTCAGCGGAAGCTTCTTGCGGAGATTCTCCAAGAGTAAATGGATATACACCAGTCTAAGAGATTGCAGACGTGCTCTGAATCTCGGGAAGGGGTGGAATTTCTACTGTGTTCCTCCTGTTTCACTTAACAAAATTGCCAAACAAAAGTTGGATTTTGAAAATAAAACGAGAAAAAGTACAAGAAGTACAAATTTGATTTTGGGAAAGTATTGCTATGGAAGTCTGATCTGTAAATGATCACTTTGTTCCTTGGACCATATGATGATGATGAAGATCACTGCTTGAAGTAGAACAACTTGGAAGAACTAAGTCACCAGAAAGGTATCGACGCACTTGGGCACTGATGGCGAGGCCGAATGCTTTCCTGCTTTGCTTCACTCTGTTCTGAAAGAAAAGTTAAAGAAGAATGCTCTGGAGAATCAAAATCTCGAAGTTCTGATCTCTGTATTCTCTCCTGTCTCTCTGTCTGTCTTATGAGAAAAATAAGTCTATTTATAGACTTGGGCTCTGGTGCGTAAAAACTCAGCAAAAGTTCCGCCTTTACGCTAACAACTGCCACCCATGATCGAAATCATCCTCTGTATACGTTGACACGTGTCCCATCAATTCAGTAAGAATAGGATGCACGTACACACGTTTTTCGAGAAGAGTGGCATGAAAGCCACGTAAGCAAACCACGTTCCAAACTGGTGGAGGAGAATAGGGCATAAAAATAGCCCAATGTACTCTGAGCGTAAAGCAATAGATTGAGCGTAAAGCAGCTTTGACGTAGACTTCCCGCGTAAAGTGGTTGTTAAATAACCTTGAGCGTAAAAGATAGCTCAAATAGACTTTACGCACACGTCAATTGTTGAGCGTAAAAGCTCGTTAAGTCTTCGTGCGTAAAAGAAGCCATAGTGTGAGCGTAAAGTAGCTCAATCCACACACTAAACGACAACATTGGTCTCTATGTAAAACAAATCCCTTTGAATTCTGTGATATATGCCATCATTAATATCTTTATGTCAGAGTTTGCATTAAATGCAAGACTTGACAGCTTTGTCCAGCGTAAAAGTGGCTGCTCTGTCCTTGGCGTAAAATCATGGGTGTAGATCCGAGCGTAAAATGATCAGCCTTCTTAGGCGTAAATTGATTAGCCTAGTCTTGGGCGTAAAGAAATTACCCGTTCTGCTAGGCGTAAAGCAGATCACTTATGAATGAGATGACTCTTTCTTTGAAGCACTTTTTACGCTCCTACAAGACCCCCTTCAAAGTTTTCAAATATCTCCAAAATTTGAAACACCTTGAACAGAAGCGTAAAAGTTGAAATTTGATCAGCCAGCGTAAAATTTGGGATACGCAACAGTCATCCGCGTAAAAGCGGGGATATCCAACAGTCGGCGTGATTATAGGGATATCCAACAGTCGGTTTTGAATCTCTCTATAAATAGGTCTTTTTAGAGAGAGAAAACACTTTTACTCATCTTCTTGAATTCCTTTGCCCTTTCTTTCTTCGAAACTCTGATCTGATGGCTCCTAAGAAATCATCCGCCGCCGGTAGCAAGGGGAAGAAACCAGCCATTGATTCCTCATCGACTGATCATGTGAAAACCCCAACTCAGTCATCAACACCACAACGAAATCCCAACCCGACCGTGGCTCCGCCTATGATGGGTAAAGTCCTATTCTTTGGCTGGGAAAAGACCGTCGAGGAAGAAGAAGATAAACAAAACTTTCAGCTTTTTACGCCCACGTTGTACGTATTAGCGTAAAACTGAAACAACATCATACGCCCACGTTGTTCGTGTCAGCGTAAAAGATAAAAAAGACTACGCCCACGTTACACGTGTCAGCGTAAAATTTGATTTTACGCCCACAGTTAATGTGCTAGCGTAAAACTTAACTACGCTCATGTTTATACATGCCAGCGTAAAAAGTTGTATTACGCTCATATTACTATGTGGTAGCGTAAAATTCATCAATCATTGAGAGATTTTGTTGAACAAATACTTCATAAGCTTTTCATCAACTTTTAGTAATCATCATAAAAGACTTCGAACTAACTTGATCTCTTTTGTTATTTTTACCAGTGGATTTGCAAGTTCACCCTCTCGCTGAAGTTTTCGGATCGTCAGTTGGCATGGTGGGTTCGAACTATTTGGAAGATTTATCTCATGTCCAATTTCCTCAGTCGAACCCCGAATATCCGGTAGAGAGGGCACAGTTGATAGCAGCTCAAGGGGATAGGCTGTTGCTATCCATGATAAATAGGGAATTGTTGAGTTCGCTAGATGGACAACACTTCGCAAAACCAGCCTTTCTATTTGGAGATGCCATTGATTGTAAATCTCAGACTTACCCCAAGAAGGAGTCTTGGGTTTTCAAATTTGGAAATAGAGCCATGTATCTTCCGGATATGGACAGAGATTATCCTTTGTCAGCATTCGTCCATGCTACTCATCCTCGACAAATGTTGTGGAATTTGACTCCCAACAATCATGGACGACCGGGTAGAATTGTTTTCAAGAGAGAGCGTGCCAATGATATGGGATACTTTGCTAGTGTTCCCAATGGAGGTGTTACTTCTATCTTTGGCCTTATGCAAGGCTCTAATCCTAGCGAAGATTTGGGTTTAATATAGCCAGTACAAACCCAGATGTTTGTCAACAAATTTATGAGGGATGCTGTATTATATCCCCAAACAAATCCCAGACTGCCAGGTTGGTTGACTCCATTCAACCAGAGTTGGATCCAGATAAATCTTTGGATGATGAAGAACTTTGAGGCAGAGTTGAAAGATATTGGCTTGTATGAAGCGGTAGCTTCCACCAGTCAGGGTATTCCTCCGAATGGAAACTTATTTCTGGCCTTGATGGAGATATATATAAGTTCAACTGGAACTTTTGCCACCCCAAAATGTGAAATGGGTCTTGCCCTTCATGAGATACAGTTTATCTCGAAGCTGCCAATGGGAGAAGACCCATATGAAGAATACGTTCCCTCCAACAGGGAGCTTGCTGAAATCAGAGGAGTTAACCCTCAGCTAATCGAGATATACGAAGAACTGATGTGCCACTACCTGATTTGTACCATGATGCATGAAAGTACATCCCATTTGGCGTATATCAACAAGTGGACGACTTATCTCTTCTTCCATAAAGATAAGATATCCAAGGAAGACATAGAAAGGTTTCAGAAAAACAAAGCTCCAGTAATCAACATAGATTCGACAATCCCCTCTAACAAAGTTCGGGATATGATGATTACTTATAAATTCCCGAATAAATATCTGTCTACGAAGACTGGGGAATTTCCTGCCGGAACTGAAGCCTTGAGCTTCCTTAGATATGGTAGTCAGAAAATCTCTCGGAAAGCTTTGCTGGCAGGCTTTCTTTCTTTATGGTTGAGAAGATGGGTTGTACCGGGTATTGGTACTGTTGACAGAATCCACCGTAGTGTGCTATGGCCAGCTGTACGTCTGGTTTTTAAAGTCAGGATTAACCTGCTGTCAGCAATGGTGTGTCGAATAAATACAGGTTTAAGGACCTTCGGCGAGGAGTTAATCAACAATGCTCCTCATCGGAATATTTTCCCTAGAGTAGAGATGCCCTACACTTATCTGATGGGCTGGCTGTTGCATCACAACTGCAGATTGTTACCGCCAGGCCCAGGTGATGATGCGGAGGTCTTCCTCCAAAAATTCAGCAAGGCTACATGGATCGCTACGACTATGGCGGATACCCGAGCAGTTCTGAATTATTCTTATGGTTGGAACTTCTTCTGTACCCGGCCGCAAGTTCTAGCAGATTGCTTCGGTGTCCAGTTTGAAGATAAAGTTGAAAGAAGAGTTGTATTGCCACAGTCAGTCTTTAGGTGGCTTTAGTGCATCAGACCTTCCCATCTGATGTACATAAATGAAGATAATTGTGCATTTGAACCATACTTACCCAGTAGGTTTGCTCGCCAATTTGGGTACGATCAACTTCATGTTGGTAATCCTTCGACTAATTTTTGTCATTATGGGAAATTACTTGACGGAGCTAGGGGATGGAGGTATTTCGGTGCTGCTCGGACTGGTGCTAAATTTAGAATTTCGACTGCCACTAGCACTACAGAACTACGTATACTCCATACGTACCCCCACTTTTACGCTTCAATTCGTTCTTTTGCCCACGGTTACAATATGAAGGGTAGTCTGAGGTGGCCTAAAGAAGAAGATATTGAGGAACAGGTCAGGGTGCCAGCAGATATCCCTGACGATACTGGCGTTCCAGATCCATTTTTAGAAGTCATCCCAACAGGAGTTGGAGAACCAGCTGCAGAACCTATCATCATTGGCAAAGGCCGAAAAAGAAAACAAAGTGCAGCCGTCACATCTCCAATGAAAACTCCAGAAAAGAGGAAGAGGTCTACCACAAAAGGATCCTCTAAACCAAGAGCCCACACTCCAGAAGAGGACATTTTGATTGGAGAAGATCCTCTTGTCGGTTCTTCCTCAATCCACCCTGGAGAAGGATCTTCATCCCCTCCACCGATAGTTGGATCAGGAGCTATACCACTTTTGTCTCCTGGACGTCTTAGCACCTCACTCCATTTATCTTTGCCGTCCAAGGCACAGGTTACAGAGGGTACTACTACTGTATCCGCTGCTGATCAAGATCGCATTCCATCAGACGAACCGGCTCTTGACTTTGAGGATGATGACTGGATGAAAAAAATGCACATATTCCAAGTATTATACAAAACCTATACGGAATTATATATCATGATTTTGTATACTAACTTATTTTTGTTCATTTTGCAGATGTCATAATTGCACCAAAGCCTGTAGCTCCTCTTCTTCAAGAAGAAGAAATCTATGAAGAAAATGAGGAGTCTGAAGAGGAAGCTTCTTCTTCAGAAAATGCAGATGCTGAAGAGGAGGGAGTGCAAAAACCTGAGATGGAGCCTCAGGAAGAACATCCTCCATCACTTAAAGCATAACAAGCACAATCTGAATTGTCTTCTCTTGCTGAGGACCAGCACAAAGAGAAGACTAGAGTCGACCCCACTGGAGGTGATGATGGGACTACTGGAGGAGACCCAGACTTGAACAAAGAATCAGCCGTAGAAGGTTTCACCACAACTAAAACAGTGGAAAATCTTATGGAGCAATCAATTGAAGAAGATGTTGGAGGCATGCTTGAACTTCCAACAGAAACTGGGGAAATAATAACATCCTCTACTATCGTCACTGATCCAGTACCAGTTTCTAACAAGCCAATGCCAGAATCTGAACCAGCTCCTGTAGTTGTCACCACATCCACCAACATTACCGCCGCCAGAACTCCAGAAACGGCTGGAGTGACAAGTATTGAAGACGTTGCTGCTGAGGTCCCTGGGAACCAGATAACAGTAGTAACGTCACCAGTTCCACCCCCGTCTGTTGTTATACCGATTGGAGATATAATCCCTGAAGGTTCTAGGGATCAATTGGCTATAACGGTAGTAGCAACCACAACTTCGTCTCATCCTACTGTTGCATCACCAACATCTGTTCCCAATTTTCGAGAAAAAGATCTGTTAGATATTGTTGCCACGTCAAGTTCCAGCACAGAAATGGATCTCCTCGTTGAGATTTATACTGACACCTTTTATAAGAGCCTGGCAACCTTGATAATAATGGTCCTAAATAAGGGCCTCAATTATGAGACTCTGAAGACGGCAATGGCTTCAACCATCAAGAACGTTGCTTTATTCAACGATACTGAGAGAGCTGCCGCATTGGAGAAAATTGTGGAGGACCTTGAACAGCCAACCAGAGAATATCTTAATCTGTCTAGTAAGACTGTTGAAAGTCTCATCGAGGAAGAATATGATGCCTTAACAGCTGATTATCTTGCTCGGGAGTCCACCTATAATGAATCTCTCCATGAACATAGTCTGAAGATTGCCAAAGAGAAGGCTTTTTTGACTGGAATAAAGCCTGCCTTACATGGTCACAGAACAGCTTATGATGCTCTGAACATAGACATTCAGAACAAAAATGATGAAATCCGTGCAGTCGAGGCTGAATTAGCTCGCTTGAAGGCTGAAAGGGAGAAGATGATCGAAGATCGAAATCTGCACCTCACCCAGAGCTCGATTTTAGAAGAGAAAGCCTTTGGAGCTGAATCGACTATCAGGACCCTTGATGAAGCCAAAGAGGGTCTGATGACTACCTTCGCCAAACTTTCTTGTATTTGCACCCCTGAGGCTCGACGTGCCGAAGCTACCAAGAAAGTCATGAGCTCTCGTAGTAAGCGGCTAGAAGAGCTACAGAAGTTACTTCAAGACATTTCTGCTCCACCTTGAAAGAGCTCCTTGTAATCTTTTCTTTTATCCATTTTGCAATGTTTCCAAGATGAATGAAATATATATTTTGTGATCCTATCGTTTATTTGGAACAATAGGTATGAGATAGAAAATACTTATCAGAGGTTATAGGAACATGACAAGTCTTTTAAACTCAATGCATTATATCTATCCAGAGGTAATATAGACATGATAGATAATAAAATCTTGTTTTCTTTTTTTTAGAGTATATAATACTATCAGAGGTAATATGGACATGATAGCATGTAAGAACTCATGAGAGAAAAGTAGATTAATATCTATGCAGAGGTCAAATGGACATGATAGATAGGAAAAACAAGTAGGTTTTAATATTTATCCAGAGGTCTTAAGAACATGATAAATAATAAATCCAATTAATCGACTGATAAGATAGAAGATTAATTTCTGTTTACGAGTATACAATATTATCAGAGGTAATATGGACGTGATAGCATGTAAGAACTCATGATAGAAAAGCAATTAGATTTGACATTTATTCAGAGGTCTTGATAACATGATAAATAACAAATCTAAATTCATATACCAACTGGTAAGATAAAAGAAAGAGATGAGTAATCAGCTTAACCAAACCTTGGTAGCTGGGGAATAAGAAGACAGGTGTCATTGAAGATATACTCCAAAAAGAATGAATGAATTAATATATCTTTCAAGAAAGAAAATATCATCCTCAAGGATTATTCTCAAATGGTTCTGATTCATCATCGGCTTGAACCATATTGACTGAGAATATTTGCCCAGATTCACAATATGAGGAACGAGACATATCGGATTCGATGAATAGAATTTCTTCCGAATCTGATGATTGCGAAGAGCTAGAAGCGAATTCTTCTTGTATATCGTCATTAAACATGTGGGATGGATCATATCCCGACCCATGACGAGTCTTCTGGTAAAACGGATCACCGCATAATGGTAGTCGTCTACCCTTGTCTTGATTAAGACCTTGCATAGTCTTCAAATCATATCCCATATTCTGAATAATCTTGATAGATTATTGACTGTATTTGTCAATTCGGATTCTTCCTTTATCTTTATCTTTCAGATCATCTGTCTGAGCAACAGGGATATTTCTAGCCAGACCAAACACAATTTGATGCTTGTTTTTCTTATCAGACGGAACCACGAAATAGGATTCTTCGTGATGTCTGAAAGTTACGCAAGCTTGTAATGAAGCGGCTACAGGAAGCAGATAGGGAGAAGATGTCAAGAACTTTTGAGCATAAGGTCCGACATCGACATGAGGAGGAAAAGAATTCTCCTTATGATCAATGTATAAAGTTTCTTCCGGTTCTATGTTGTCTTTATATTGATGACTTTGATTATCAGAAGATAAAGTCATTCTCTCAATAAACTTGACAGCCATATACTCGAACAGGAAATCTTCATTGATATCAAAAAGTACAGAATGATCAATATTTATATCATTTATAATTTGACTGCTACACTTCGGATTAATCAACAGTGGACCATCATCCGTCTTCTGCGTAGATTTGCCAAGATTGACAATCAATGGTGATTCTGGATCATTCGTACAAGAAGTACGCCCTTTGACCTTGATCATAAAAGGTTGAACTTGGCTCTTAGCAGGAATATTTATTGATTCCTCAGATGAAGTTTGAGTTCTTCCTTTAACCTTGATTATCAAAGGTTGATCATTGACAGGTTGGGATTGGATTCGTCCCTTGACTATGATCTTCAAAGGTTGCTCTTCTGGCGGATCTTCATTAATAGACTGATCCTCAGATGATGATTGACCCTCAGCTATGTCTGATATCTCTTTCACATGCTCTTGTTTATAAAGCCTTGAATCAGAGAAGTAGGCTTCGACACCCTTGAACGGATTAATATCAGCGAACTCAGTTTTTACAACTCCTTGGGAGTCCACATACTTGAAACATTGGTAAAGAGTTGAAGGCACAATATTGTGCTCATGAATCCACGGTCTTCCAAGAAGAATATTGTAGGAAACGTCCGAATTAATAACATAGAAAGTTACCATAGTTCGAAGATCACCAATCTGAATCTGCAGACGAATCTTCCCCAGTGGTTTGCTCTTGCCAGAGTTAAAACCGACTATCGTAGTACTAGTGTAAGTTAGCTCACTAGTAGGAATCCTCAGGGGTCTTAGCATACTCTGAAGAATTATACTAATTGAAGACCCAGGATCAATGTAAATCCTATCAATTTCAGTGGATCCGATATATCCAGTGTAGCACAGAGGCCTATCATGCTTGTTGTGTTTCAATAGCATATCCTCTTGTATAAAGGTGTTGCTGGGAATTGCTTCCATCACACTATGATATTGCGGACATGACACTGGTATATTATCGGGAGTCTTGAGTTGAGCCAAGCATGAATCTGCTTGAAGTAAAGCTTCGTTCAAAGTCTCTCTGCTTTCTTTGGAAAGGCAAAGCAGTTCAAATATAGATAGTCTAGCCGGAGTATTGGCCAACTGAGCTAGAATGTCAAATTTGTAAGGCTTCATCACCATCCCCTGACTGGAAGCAGACTTCAATGGGATATCAAAGCGTACTGCCTTCTGCTTCCCCTTTTCAACCACAGACGGTTTAGCAGAAACAGAAGAAGGTTGAACTGGTAGAGTTTTCACTACATCTTCTGCTTCTTTGGAGGATCCCTCATAGTCTTTATGGTACTCTTTTCCAGATCTTGTACCAGCAAAAGTTTCTTCTTCAGACTCAGGAGAAGAAAGTACCATATTACAGGATTTAGTCTTTCTTCCCTTAGCCTTCTTCTTGTGAGGGTTATTACGAGGAACTTCAGAACCCAATCCAGCAGTAGAATTCTGATTTTGCATCTATAAAGGAAGACGTATTCCTTTATCATAATTCAAACCTTCTGCCTTTTGAAAGTCGTAACCCATCTTCCTCATGAGAAGGACAGATTGCTGACTATACAAGTAGATAGGCAGTGAGCTTTGGACAGGTGTTTCAGCACAGGAAGAGGAAGAAACCTCTGCAACTACAGGAGAATAAAGCATGGACGTCTCTGTAGTTAAGGGAGAAGAAGGATTCAGGATACGAGGAGAAATCCCTGTTGGAGCTTTTTCATAAGCAGCAAAAACTTGTTATGCCCGGTATAAAAGAACACTATTCATGGCTAGCCACTGCTGATGAGTAAGCTTGAGCTTGGTAGGAGGAGCTAGACTTGGAGGACAGATGTTTAGTCCTTTCAGTCTATCTTCTAGAGGAAGGCCATCCCATAGATGATCCAAGTCATCAGGATTCGGAATAACATGAGAAATCATGTTGCAGGTTTTGACTATCTTACCTTTCTTGGATTTTAAAGTTTTACCTTTATTTTCCAACTCAGGTACTAAGTCAGGATGTACCCACATGATTTCACCATTCTTCAATGTGAGCGACAGCAATCCTGTATTTTCTTCCCTGGCAGGCGGGATATTCACGATCTTCATCGTCGCCTTCGGAATTGGGATAATTCCATCTGGGACTTGCTGTGGAGGAAAATCTTCGAACTGAAGAGAAACCATATTGGTCGTAACCGTATGGTCATCATTGGTTAAAGCGATAGCGCCACCATTTATCAGCTCTTGGATCTTCTTTTTCAAGACATAGCAAGCACTGGTAGGATGATTAATGTATCTATGATAGATACAATATTTGGGATTGTCAGTCAGATTCACCTCATTAGGCCTTTTTGGCTCTAGAATCTGAAGTTTATCACTTTTCACCAGACATTGAAATATCGCTGGGATATCACTTTCGTCAAAAGAGTATTCTTCCTTTGGCCTGGAAGATTCCTGATTATTTGGCGTCGTTTTGTTCTTGGAAAGATTGACCATAAGAGTATCTTTTCCTTTCACATTACGATTGCCAGGATTATTACCAGGATTACTTTTCTTCCTTTTATTTTCTGAAGCGAAAATCATCCCGTGTTCACGGGCCAACCTACCATTGGTCTCGGCAGAAACTGCTGCTATGATAAACGAAGCCCAATTTGTGAATTGGGAACCTGTGAAGACAGCAATGGATGGTCGCAGATTTATCTTGCATGTATCAATCAACGCTGAATCTGGCATACCAGGAGGCATCTTTAGAGTAGCCTGTCGGAAACGTTCAATGAACGTCCGAGTATCTTCTTTCTCCTTTTGTTTGATTTCTATCAAGGAGGACATGTTCATGTCTATACCTCCTTCATAGAAGCGGGAGAGAAACATTGCCTTGAATTCGTCAAAAGACGAAATAGAGTTATCGGGTAAGCTACGATACCAGTCGTAAGCTGAACCCGTCAGGCACCCGATGAACACTCGAGTGAAAAGAGCATCATTTTTCTGCAAGTGTACAGTCATAATATCAAAGTAATTGATATATTGACTGGGAGATGCTTTTCCATCGAATAAAACCATGGATTGTGGCTTGAACTTCGGTGGAAAGGGTACATCATTCCAATAAGGAGGATAAGGTTGCTTAATCCCTAACCTCTGGAGCTGATCTTTGTGCCTCAAAACTTCAAACTGTGCTTTGAGTTCACGCACTGCTTGAATGGCTTCACTGGTTTGAGGAAGCACATTTGATTGAATAGTCGTTGGATGTACCGTAACCCCCATTGGAGGTGGTACATCTTCTGGAATGATGGGATCTGGAGATGCAGAATTTTGATTAACAGCAGGCTCTTGAATATTCAAAGGTATATCAGCCCCTTGACTATCTTGAGTTTGTGCTGCTACTGGTACTGGAGTTATTACTGTAGGTTGAGCAGTTTGCTGATTCAAAATTATCTGATGCATGCTTTGCACCATGTTAAGCATGTCTTTCAATGATTGCTCCACGGCAGTGAGACGTTGTTCTGTATTAGCAGATGACGTCTCTGGTTCATCTCCAAAAGCGTAGGATTCAACCTCTCTTGAAGATATAGAGGGATTAGTATTGAAGTATGAATCCACACTATCGGTATCAGACTCAAAAGATTAAGTACCCCCAGCTTCTGAATCAGAAGTCTGCAATTGTTTTTGTCTTCTTGATCGAGTATTCTGATATACTCCTTCAAAGGAATCAAGAAGCCTGTTGAACTGTTATTGACCTAGGGTTTGGGACATATTCCGTCTTGGATGTCGTCCTCTGTTAGTATGAGATGCCATGTTGACTGACACATATGACAGCTCATGTTCTTGGTCTTCAGCTTGATGTTGAGGCGAGTTAAAACTTAAACGATCAAAAACTGACCGTTTTGAAGCCGAACAACAACAGT
The DNA here is from genome assembly GCA_029216955.1 of Iris pallida. Taxonomy (NCBI): domain Eukaryota; kingdom Viridiplantae; phylum Streptophyta; class Magnoliopsida; order Asparagales; family Iridaceae; genus Iris; species Iris pallida. The sequence continues at coordinate 6,147,902 of JANAVB010035417.1, read as the reverse complement.
TGATCACAACCTGGTGATATTCATAATGATGTTTTTCTTGGGGGAATATTATCGGAGATTGTATGTTCTTACGTTTTTGCATTAGCAATTCACGTAAATCAGAAGGAACAGATGGAGTATTCTTCTTTATTACATTTGGGGTAGAAAAACGTTTAGTCCCTTGTGTATAAAGAAGATTAGTGGCTGCATTCGCAGAACCAAACTGTACATTTTTACGCGTTTGGAGTTGTGTGCGTAAATCTTGAGATTTAGCACGAAGGACTCCATTTTCTTGGCGTGTAATTTGTAAGTTTGGTACTTTGCGTAAAGCAGTATAAGAAGGTTGTTGGTGTAGGACAGAAGTTTTACCAACGACATTTTTACGCTGTACACGTTTAGGTACATTCACATTAGATGTGCAAACATCGTTATGAATTTTATCTACACTGTCAAAGACAGGAGACTTACCTTTACGTGTGGAGCGTAAAAATTGATTATCTACCACGTCACAGACGGGAGATTTTGCTTTACGCGAGGAGCATAATTTATTTGGGCCTACCACGTCACCGACGGGAGACTGATTCTTACACTCAGAAGCATAAACTTTAGAGTCTGCCCCATTACGAATGGGAGATTCATTCTTATGTACTGAGCATAAAATTTGGTTCTTACCCACTGAGCGTAAAACTTGATTCTTACGCATTGGACGTGAAACCTGATTATCTTCACCATTATAAACGGGAGATAAATCGTTACACTTTGAGTGCAACTCTGAAGTAAAGACTGCCTCGTTACGAATGAAAACCCCTACGACAGGAGTGGGAAGAATTCCCTTATCATCGGAAGCAACAGAGAGATCAGAAACCACTTTGGATTTGGAAATCCAAACTTTTTGTGCTTTGCGAGACTTTTGAACATTGGAGTGGCGAGAACCACCCCCAGTTCGGAGCATTTCTTCATAGGCAGTCTGGTCGAAGTGCACAACCAGAGTCTTCTTGGTCGAACCGACCGAAACATCATCATATTGAGCAATCGCCTCTTCGTTAGAGGAGAAGGTCGTCCCCAGCAGAGTCGCCATTTTGTTTCACTTAACAAAATTGCCAAACAAAAGTTGGATTTTGAAAATAAAACGAGAAAAAGTACAAGAAGTACAAATTTGATTCTAGGAAAGTATTGCTATGGAAGTCTGATCTGTAAATGATCACTTTGTTCCTTGGACCATATGATGATGATGAAGATCACTGCTTGAAGTAGAACAACTTGGAAGAACTAAGTCACCAGAAAGGTATCGACGCACTTGGGCACTGATGGCGAGGCTGAATGCTTTCCTGCTTTGCTTCACTCTGTTCTGAAAGAAAAGTTGAAGAAGAATGCTCTGGAGAATCAAAATCTCGAAGTTCTGATCTCTGTATTCTCTCCTGTCTCTCTGTCTGTCTTATGAGAAAAATAAGTCTATTTATAGACTTGGGCTCTGGTGCGTAAAAACTCAGCAAAAGTTCCGCCTTTACGCTAACAACTGCCACCCATGATCGAAATCATCCTCTGTATACGTTGACACGTGTCCCATCAATTCAGTAAGAATAGGATGCACGTACACACGTTCTTCGAGAAGAGTGGCATGAAAGCCACGTAAGCAAACCACGTTCCAAACTGGTGGAGGAGAATAGAGCGTAAAAATAGCCCAATGTACTCTGAGCGTAAAGCAATAGATTGAGCGTAAAGCAGCTTTGACGTAGACTTCCCGCGTAAAGTGGTTGTTAAATAACCTTGAGCGTAAAAGATAGCTCAAATAGACTTTACGCACACGTCAACTGTTGAGCGTAAAAGCTCGTTAAGTCTTCGTGCGTAAAAGAAGCCATAGTGTGAGCGTAAAGTAGCTCAATCCACACACTAAACGACAACATTGGTCTTTGTGTAAAACAAATCCCTTTGAATTCTGTGATATATGCCATCATTAATATCTTTATGTCAGAGTTTGCATTAAATGCAAGACTTGACAGCTTTGTCCAGCATAAAAGTGGCTGCTCTGTCCTTGGCGTAAAATTATGGGTGTAGACCCGAGCGTAAAATGATCAGCCTTCTTAGGCATAAATTGATTAGCCTAGTCTTGGGCGTAAAGAAATTACCCGTTCTGTTAGGCGTAAAGCAGATCACTTATGAATGAGATGACTCTTTCTTTGAAGCACTTTTTACGCTCCTACACCCCCTCCAACTGGCTATAAACATATGTCCACAAATCTGGTTGATCTTAGGAGGCAGCCTTTGGGTCGTGCAGTGTTTGATTGGCTGAAGACGATCCGGCCGTCGTACCTGGTCTACAGATTTGAAGATGAATGTTACTTGGAACCCTATCTTCCCAGCCGTTGTGTACGCCAATTCGGCTATGACCAATTCCACATAGGCAACGCCATAACGTGCCTGCAAGGAAAAGGTTATTTGATCGATGGCACTCGGGCTTGGGCTTATTAGAATGCTCGAGATACAAGAACAATGTTCTCGATGCCGACGAAGAGCGACCATGGCCCGCGGATGCTGTACACATATTCAATCTTCTATACATCGACGAATACCTTTGCCGAGAACTTTAGTCTCGCCGACAGCTTCACGACAGCGGCCAGATTAAAGAAGGGAGCAACTGTTGTGTTGTCTCCTGGCAACGATGAAGAGCGTGAACCGGCCGATGCACCGTTGGAAGCTTCAAGGGAAGCCAACTTCCCGGAAGAAGTCAATGAACCATTGCGCATCTCTTTGAAAGTTGTCAAATTTCCAGCCAAGGAGAGGAAGAGGAGGATAGATGAACCTTCTTCTCCAGTTGCGAAGAAGAAACTTATCTTGGAATCATCAGAGAAGGTCACCACTAGGTCGCAATCTCGGCAACTGGCCGAGTCGACCCAGAGAGAAGAAGCGACTACGCCGACCTCTCTTCAAAGACAGGTCGATGTTGTGGATGTAGAGAGTCCAGAGAGACCTCTACACAGAAAGAAAATGGCCTCCAGAAGAAAGAAGGTAGTTACTCCTCCGAGACAAATCTTGTCCTTGGTTGTGGCTAGTATTATTGCTGGAATCACAATGTCGTCTCCTACACATGCCCCTAAGCCCAGGCAGGAAACTCCTAGTCAAGAGCAGAGGGATGAGGCTGTAGAGCCCAGGAAAGATATTGTGGAGAGAGAAGATGACGTTTTGCGATCTCCTTCACTTGCAGTGGAAGCTACCCAGCTTCCAGCTACACCGAGAACACTTCGAGATGAAGAAGATCGATTAATGATCGATGCTTTAAATGATTGCGACTTTGGCCTGCATGATGATGTTGATCCGGCCGCCGCAACTGACAGCAAAGAAGCACCAGAAGACAGTGTGAGTAATGAAGATACATCAACAGAAGCTGTTGATGATACTTTAAATCCAGAAGAGGACGCTAACGTCCATATATCCCCATAAGCTGTTGATGACACGCTGAATCCTGAAGAGGATGTTGAGGTGCACGTGTCTCCAGAAAAGAATGTGGGTGAAGAAGTAGCACCTGAAGAAACTACTACTGCTGATCCCAAAGGTATTGAATGATATTATCAACCTTCTTTTCATAGATTAAATGGCTGACATCTACATTTTTATCCATGCAGAAATCGAATCATCCCCAATTCCTTCCACATGCACTAATATAGTGCCAACAACGGCGATAGCTAGTGGTAGCCGACATTTTTTGAGCGGCTCTGAGGCAGGTAGTAGCCAGGCAGTAATGTCTGAGGCTACTTCTGCTAGGTTGGAACCTGTGCCAACCCTTGTTAGCAATCACCCGAATAAAACTCGTATTATACGCGAATTTTTTCGTATCTTTCATAAACGTATAATACTTGCATACTTTTGACAGATCCAAATCAGTACGTAAATTTTAATCATGAGAAGTTTTAAACGTGTTCTTTATAAATTATTGAATTATTTGGCACAAAAAATGTGTTGAGAACCTATTTAATTAACCAAATTTGACAATATATTTAAGAATGTGAAGTTTCTAACCTCAATATTTTTATTTTTTGAATATTTGTCCGAATTTTTGAATGTATTTTGTTGGTACTGAGCCGATTTATACTCGTACTTTTGCCGTCCCAAATTTTTTTCGTTTGCCGAATTGCTAACAATGGTGCCAACAGATGATAGACTTGTCACAGGGCCAAGCCATGGTAAGATTGCCTGTACTTTTGATCCTTTTCAATTAGTTAAAAATGACAACAAAATAATAAAGTTCATTTGATTTTACAGAAGAACAACTGGGAGGAGCGACTAGCTCGACCATGGCTCCCTTGTCTAAAGAGCCCTCCACTCAAGTGCAAAAAGCTGAACGTCCATCTATACAGGCACCTGCTGCTTCGTCGTCAATGGGAGTAGCTGCTACGCCTGGTGCTCTGGCTACTAACCGATTTATCATTAGCTCCTTCACCAACCTTTTCGTTAATTCGTTGGGACCCTTAGTAGATAGGGTGATAGAGAAAGAAGATGCTGGTTTCTCTACAGTTAGAGGTCCAACCTCTTATCTGATCAATGCCATCCGCAGTCAAGGTGACGAAGCTTAAGCTATTTTTCTTGAACATATATTAGATGAGCTGGAGGCATCGGTTAGAATCTACAAAGAGCTTAATAGGGGGGAGGTAGGGCCCTTGGTACAGGCTGAATTTGAGAAGATGTCTCAAGAGGCTGCAGTTGCGAAAGTTGATCTCCAAGTTCTCTTGGATGCTTTCTCTACTAAGTCTGCTGAGTATAATTCCCAAGTGGAAACAATAGCATCTGTTGCTGAGGAGAAGGAGAGAAAAGTTGTTGAGCTGCAAACAGAATCTGTCCGTCTTCAAGAAGAGTTGAGACTTGTTCAGCTTGCTCTGGAAGATGAGGTCATACAACATCAGGCTGTAGTTCAGCAACTGGACGTTCTGACTCGGGAAAGAGATGAGTATGTCACAACTCATCAACTGAAATCTCTCGCAAACTAGTAACCTTGCCGTCTTTCGATGATAAGTCTGGAATGGAGGAAGCTAGGAGGCGAGTGATGGACTCTCGTGAGGAGCGACTGCACACTTTAAAGCAGCAGATGACTAGCTTGATGACCCCGCCAACGGAATAGAAAGACTCTTTGTATCTTCTTGTTTTGTGACATGTATTTTTTGTAATGTCTTTCAATTTTGATCAATAAAAAGATATTTTCTTTGTGGCTCTATTATTTATTGCATATCTTATTCAGATATAAATAATAGCGATAGAAAATATATTCAGAGGTGCAAATAATTATATTCATTATATCTGCTCAGAGGTAATGTGGACATGGCAGAATATAATTTGTTGAATATCATTATTTCAGTAGACAACTTAATCAAAGATAACAAATATATGACAAGTTGTTGATGTGAATGAGCGGATGAATCGTCAAAATGAAATGAATCGTCGGGATGTGTGAACGAAATGAATCGTCAGGATGTGTGAACGAAATGAATCGTCAAGATGAAATGAACGGGTAAACCATCAAATGAATTGAATGAACGGGTGAACCGTCAGATGAATGTGGTGAACGGGCGAACCGTCAAATGAATGTGGTGAACATGCGAACCATCGAATGAATGTGTTGAACGGGCGAACCGTCAAATGAATGTGGTGAACGGGCGAACCGTCAAATGAATGTAATGAACGAACGAACCGTCAGATGGATGGAATGAACGGACGAACCGTCGGATGGATGGAATGAACGGGCGAACCGTCGGATGGATGGAATGAACGTGCGAACCGTCGGATGGATGGAATGAACGGGCGAAACATCGGATGGAAGTGTCTTTTCATTGTCTCACGAATCTCTGTCTATAAATAGAACAGAAAATCAAATGGAATAATCACTTTCACTTTTCAACACAAAGATGTCGTCTGGAGATGCATCTAAGAAGGCTGAGATCGCCCCGAAGGTTGAAACGGTTACTGAAGAACGTTCAGTCGAGCCGGCCCAGCCAAAGCAGACAGAGGCGGGCGAAGGTTCGTCTGCACCCAAGCCGCCAAGGGATATCTTGGACTTCCTTCTTGAACCAGGGAAGACTGAAGAAGAAGAGGCCATGAGGATGGCTGTTTGCAAGTTTCTGGTGGGTTCGAGCAAGGATGTTCTCGGCTCTTTTGTTGACCATGTCTTCAATAAGGATGGCAGTGGTCCGCGTCCCATTTTTGAGAAGGATGATAGTGACCTTCCTTGATATTATGTACTATCACTCATGATGAAATAAAATTAAATTTTATTTATGAACTTGTCTGATGATTACAAGCAATCTCTTTTATATTTATACATAATACTTTTTGAGGAATTTGCCATTGATGGGCATCATTGCAACTCGGCCATCCAGCTCTGAGAGTTGATAGGCTCCATTTGAGAAGACTTTGCTTACGATATATGGACCTTCCCACTTTGCATCGAACTTGCCCTTGCTCATATGAGTCATAGTCATAGGACGTCTGACGGCTAGAACGAGCTCTCCTTTCTGAAAGGCTCTGACTTTAACTTTGCGATTGAAAGTCTTTGAGATGCGGACTTGATATAACTCAATATACTGTTGAGCCAATAGCCGCTTCTCGTCGAGCGCTTCTAATTCTTGAAGTCGAAGAAGGTCGTTGTTCTCTGTAGTGAGCTCATTGGCAATGGCAATCCTTAAAGACGGAATTTGGAGTTCTAGGGGTAGAACTGCTTCACAGCCATACACTAAAGAGAAGGGTGTACAGCCTGTAGGGTTGCGGACCGTAGTACGATAGGCCCATAGACATTCTCCAAGCTTTTCACTCCAGTTTTGTTTGTTAGTAGACACAAACTTCTTGAGGAGTTTGATGATAGTTTTGTTGAAGGCTTCGGCCAAGCCATTAGCAGCAGGATTGTAAGCTGTCGAAGCGACATTGTCAATCCGGTGATCGTCGCAGAACCTTGTGAATTTTTGACTGATGAACTGAGGTCCATTATCATGAATGATCCGCCGAGGTATACCAAATCTATAGATGACATAGTGTTTGACGAAGTTGATGACACTGCTAGTCTTGACTTCAGCCAAGGGTATAGCTTCAGCCCATTTGGAGAAGTAGTCGGTTATTGCTAGTATAAAACGATGTCCTCTAAAAGAAGGAGGATTAATGGGACCTATAATATCCATACCCCAAGCTTCAAAAGGCCAGGAAGCAGCAGTTGGATGAAGGAATTCTGATGGTTGATGAATGAAGTCTGCGTGGATTTGACAAGCTCGACATTTCCTTACATATTCGATGGCATCAGATACCATAGAGGGCCAGTAGTAACCCATGCGTCGGATGCGATCCTGTAGCTTAGGACCGGGTTGATGTGCTCCACAGACACGGTCATGAGCTTCACGTAACACTTGCTTCGCTTCATCACCAGCAAGACAGCGCAAAAGAAGACCATCATAAGTCCGCCGATAGAGAGTCTTGGTGGTTTGATTGTAGTAGAATCGAAGAGATCACCGACGAATACTCGTAGCTTCCTTAGGATCTTCAGGGAGTATATCGTGAACTACAAAGTCGATGAAAGGAGCACTCCAATCTTCGTCGATAACATTGGCTTCAGTAAGATTACTGAACTCAATATTACGATTGTTTTCGATGCAAAATAATTCCCGGTTAGAGATAACCACCACCTGCTGTGTTTTGATAGGGATGGCTAGGACTGCTACAAGATTAGCTAGTGCATCTGCTTCCGTGTTGCAAGCTCAACGAACATATTCGATGAAGAAGGCTTTGAATGATGTAGCCATGCTGATTGCCGCTTCATAGTAAGGCACTAGATCTTGATGACAAACTTCATAGGTTCCTCTAACTTGGTTAACGACCAGCTTGGAGTCGCCATAAACTTCAAGATATTCGACGTCCAGTTGTTTAGCTAACTGAAGGCCAATGAGTAGAGCATTGTATTCTGATACGTTGTTGGAGCAAGGTTCATCTTGGGAATAGGCTCTTTGAATGGTTGACCCGTCTGGAGAAACAAGGACAACTCCAACTCCTGCAACAATGGCACCATTGGGTCCAATCCTGGATGCACCGTCAAAAAATAGACGCCAAGTAGGAAATTCTTCGGAGATCATGTTTGATTCCAATGTCTCGTCTGGAATTTCATCATAAAGTTTGGATGTCTCTGGTACAGGATGAGCCGCTAAGAAATCCGCCAGCGCTTGACCTTTGACAGACTTTTGAGGAACATATACCATGTCATATTGGGCTAGCAGAATGGCCCATGTAGCTAACCGGGAATTGAGTGTGCTAGGCTTCTTCATCAGTACCCGAAGAGGATTGACTCGGGATATGACATGAATAGTTTGACCAATGATGTAATGCCTCGTCTTTTGAACTGCAAACATAAGAGCTAGGCATTCTTTTTCGACCGGACTATAACGGTGTTCGGCACCAATCATAGTACGACTGAGATAATATATGGCCTGTTCGTGACCTTCTTTGTTCTTTTGGGCAAGTAAAGCACCCAATGAATGATCCATAGCACGGACATACATTAAGAATGGTATGCCTGAGATTGGTGGCACCAAAACTGGCGGGTTCATGAGATATTGCTTTATGTCATCAAATGCTCGTTGACATTTTTCGGTCCAAATGAAAGATACACCCTTCTTCATAAGCTGAGTAAATGGTCTGCAGCGTCCAGACAGATTCTAAATGAATCTCCTGATGTACGCAAGTCGACCTTGGAATCCTTGTAGCTCTTTTAGGTTGCGTGCAGGACACATCTCTTGAATGGCTTTGATCTTCTCGGGATCCACGTGTATACCCTTGGAGGTAATGACGAAGCCGACAAATTTGCCACTAGAGACACCCAAGAATGACTTGGTGGGATTCATTTTGAGTTGATGTTGGCGCATGAGATTGAAGATTGTTCTCAAGTCTTGGATGTGATCTTCCTTTAGATGACTCTTGACGGCAATATCGTCAACATAGCATTCGACAGTCTTGCGCATATGATCTCGAAAGATGGTACTTATAGCTTATTGGTAAGTTGTACCAGCATTCTTGAGACAAAATGGCATCACGGTATAGCAGTAGACTCCGCGAGAAGTGCGGAAAGAAGTGTGTTTTTTATCTTCAGGATTCATCCAAATCTGATTGTATTCAGAGAATCCATCCATGAAAGATATTCGCTCGAACCCACAGGCGTTGTCAATCATGACGTCCGTGATAGGAAGAGGAAATTCATCTTTTGGACAGGCTTTATTAAGATTCCGAAAGTCAATGCAAACTCAAACTTTGTCGGTTTTCTTCAGGACTGGAACGACGTTGGCTACCCAATCAGGATGTTGCTCTTCTCGGATAAAGCCACAAGCGATGAGCTTCTTGACTTCATCGTCGATTGCGTCCATCATTTCTGGCTTGAAGAGTCGTTGTTGCTGTTTGACTGGTTTTGCATTAGGCAAGATATTTAATTTGTGAGTAGCAACTTTAGGATCCAGACCTGGCATGTCTTCATAACTCCAGGCAAAGACATTAATGTATTCTTGAATAAGGAGAATTAATTCTTGCTTATCTGCTTCTGGAAGGTTCTTGCTGATGAATATTGGACGAGGTGATCCGCTTTCTCCTACGTCAATTTGAACCAATTGATCTTCAGTAGGAGGTTCTCTTTGTTCGAATCGGAGTTCCCATTGGGTACCCATTCGTTGAGCCCAAGGATCTGTTTCGGGGTTTTCTTCAATATCCTCGTTATAGCCTTCTGGAAGTTCGGCAGAGACCATGTTGGAAGATACGATCAGCCGATGAACCTGACCAATGCTGGTATCATAATCCCATGATCTGGAATCAGAAGAGTTAGAGCGCTCCTCACTATCGGATTCGGAGACTGCTGGGGATAAGACAGGAGGAGAAGCATATCCGAGACCTCTTTTGGTCCTGCTGTAGTACATCTCTGACTTTCCTTTTGGAACAACCGTACGGATAGGAGTTCGTCTACCCTTACCGTAGTTGAGGCCATTCTTGAAGTCATAACCCATCTTCCGGATGATATCTTTTGATTGTTGACTGTAACGACGAAATTGGAGATGTCCTGTATCGTTACTTTTGCTATCATCCGTATAGCTGAATTTTTGTTCTGGTCCTTTACTAAAAAGTATTGTACTCTCACCTCTCTTTCGAGCAGGAACAACACGATATGAGTCATTCGGATGTTCGAGTGAAACTTCTGTTTGAAGAGACTGTACAACTCCTAATGTAAATAACTGAAAGCTATCTAACATATCCAAATAGCACTTAGCATGATAAAGGACATCAGTATATTGGAAAGAAGATGCTTTTTTATTGATTTGTACATCTGTATTTACAACAGGACCTGTAGCCTTAGCAGACTTGGTCAGATTGATTACAAGAGGGGGAGAAGAAGAACGTGGAGGAGGATTGGACTTGTTACGACGAAGGTCAATAACAAGCGGCTCAGAGGAGATGAGCTCCCTTTTGTCCTTGTTACGAGATAAATCAATAACAAGTGGCTCAGAAGAGGTGAGCTGCCTTTTATCCTTGTTACGACGTAGGTCGATAACAAGTGGCTCAGAGGAGGTGAGCTCCCTTTGATCTCGACCACCATCAATTGGTTGCTTCTGGATTGGCAAGTGAATAGCCAATGATTTGGAGGATTGAGGACGAGAAACACGCCCTTTGACAGGTATGATGAGGGTGTCATTAGGCACTGCTTCTTGTTCTTCTTCAGTGTCCAGAGACAGTACAACCTTCATGAACTCATCTTAATACATACGAGCATCGTTGCAGTATGCTTCGACACCTTTGAAGGGATAGAGATCTGCAACCTCCTTTTGAACTTCTCCCTTGTCATCAACGTATTTGAAACATTGATGGAGAGTGGAAGGAACAATGTTGTGTTCATGTAGGAATGGTCTCCCCAAAAGAACATTGTAAGAACAACCATGGTTGTCTATGATGTAGAAGGTCACCTGTGTGCGGAGATTGCCTATTTGGAGTTTTAGGCGAATCTTGTCCAGAGGCTCACTTCTTCCTTGATTAAACCCCAAGATGGTGGTGATTGTGCCAGAAAGACTATGGATCGGGATCTTCAGTGCATCCAGTATTGTCTTCGACATGATGCTAAGTGCTGACCCTGGATCTATCAGAATACGATCGACTTTCATCGAGTCGACATATACTGTATAGTATAGAGGACGGTCATGCCTATTGTCTTCCATCAGCATATCATCCTGTGTGAAGGTAATATTTGGAATTAACTCCAACACACTATGACAATGGAGGCAAGAGACAGGTTCTGCCTTCGGTTTCTTTAGAAGGGTTAGACAAGTTTTCGTCTGCATTAGAGCTTCACTCAGAGTTTCTCAAGTCTCTTTGGAGAGGCGCAAGAGCTCGAAGATTGACAGCCTAGCTGGTGTATTGGCTAATTAAGCCAAGATATCAAAGTTGTAAGGCTTTTCAAGTCCAGAAGGAGATGACTTCTTCAAAGGCTTGTCGAAGCGGACTTGTTGTTTGCCTTTGTCAGCTACCGTCGGCTTGGGGGGAATGGGTACTACAACTGGTGAGGATGCAGAAGGGATGTCTTTAGTGGAAACAGGTTACACTGGAGCAGACTCAGAAGAAGAAGCAGGATTCTCCTGAGCTTCGGGATACTCCCTTAGATAGGCTTTCCCTGATCTGGTGCCCAACAGGATTTCCTCTTCAACTATGGGGTCAAAAGACACCATGTTGCAGATCTTTGTTTTGCCCTTGAAGCGGTCTTTCTTCTTGGAGGAAGAGGGAACTTCGAACTCCGAATCAAGATCAGGGTGGATCCACATAATCTCACTATTGTCAAGAGATAAGGGGACGAGACCTTCACTTCGTGGAGGAGGGAGATTCTCGATCTCAAGAGTGGCCTTGGGGATAGAAATGACACCATGCTGTATCATCTGTGGAGGGAAGTTACCAAACTGAACTGAAACCATGTTCGCGATAACAGTCTTCTCATCTTGTTGCAGAGTGACAACACCAGTGTTGACTAGCTCCTGAATCTTGCCTTTGAGCACATAACATGCTCGAGTGGGATGCCCAATGAATCTGTGATAGACACAATATTTGGGATGATCAGTCTTACCGACCTCATCAGGCTTCTTTGGGTCTGGGAGTTGGAGTTTATTGCTTTTGATCAAGCAATCAAAGATGCTCACGGTATCGTTCTCGTCAAAGGAGTACTCTACTTTTGGACGAGGTTCCCTTGGTGGAGGAGCAGAAGGAGTAGAAGTAGACGTAGGTGGAGCTACGTTGACCGCCAGAGATTCTTTATTCTTCAAGTTGATATTCAAAGTCTCTTTTCCCTTGCGGTTGTTCTGGCGATTACTACCACCCGCTGATGTTCATCCCGGTCGGGGTTAGACATGTGTACCCCCAACTGCTTAAACTTGTCAGCGCTAACTTCAGCTGCTTTAGCATTGACAATGAAGGATGGCCAGTCTTGGAACTGAGTTGACCCCGTCCACATGCTGATAATAGGCAAAAGATTTGCCTTGCAGGTGTCTATAGTGACTGCGGCCGGAGTCCCTGGAGGCATCTTTAAAGCTTCTCGGCGGAACCTTTCAATGAAACTCTCAGCGGTTTCATTATGTCTTTGTTTGATTTTGTTGAGGGCTGACATGGTCATGTCGTTGATTCCCGCATAGAATTGTTCCAAGAAGATCTGTTTGAAGCCCGAAATAGAGGTGATACACCCATCAGGCAAGCTTCTGTACCAATCGTATGCCACACCGACTAAACAGTCGACGAATACCCTGGTAAGAAGAGCATCATTTGGCTGAAGTTGGACAGTCATTACCTCAAAGTGGTTAATGAACTGACTAGGAGAAGTATTGCTATCAAATAGAGAGATTGTTGGAATCTTGTACTTAGGAGGAAACGGAACTTCCTTCCATTCAATAGGATATGGTTGCTTGATTCCCAATCTCTGTAAATTGTCCTTCTCTTTGAATGCCTCGAACTGAGTGCGCAAGAGTTTGATGGCTTCATTAGCATCGTCCGATGATGAAGAAGGAGCAGGCTGAATAAGAGTGTTAGGGGGAGGAACAGCATGGTAAGCACTACCCCCAGCACCTGACTGACTGGGTGTGGGTTGAATTGGTACAGGGGGTACTTGAGGAGATACTACCCCCAGCTCTGTATTGACAGGCACCGACGATGCTATGATCTCAGGATTTACAGCAGGTACAGTCAGTGGTACTGTATGTTGGGCCACGATGATAGAATGCATACTTGCAACCATTTCAGCCATGGTCTTCAGCTTGTCTTCTAGTGCAGCTATTCGTTGTTCTTGATTAGCCGAACTAGAAGCATCTGGGTCTTCAGTGACAACATAAGCTGTCACTTCTCTAGGTACAGTGGAGGACACTGTCTGTTCAGAACTTTTGTTGTATGCATCATAATCAGAAAAGGAATCATCTCCTGAGTGAGAAAGAGGGAAATGACCGGAAGGATCTTGGAGAAGATTCCTTTGACCGATTGTATCTCGGCTTTGGGATCGGGTATGTCGAAATACTCCTTCAGCAGATTCTTGGAGTAAATCTAAATACTGCTGGCTGGGCCGACGAGGCTTGCCGTGCTTTGAGCACTTTCTACCCCCAGTGTCTCGGGAAGTCATGTTGACGGAAGCGTACAACACTTCGTCTTCATCTTCTGACATAGGTTCAGATGTTACAAAATTCAAACGATCGAAGACAGATCGTTTTGTTGTCTGACAACAACACTTGATGACAACCTCGTTATTACAATGGTGTCCAAGTGGTTGAACTGGAGGTGTTGAGATGTTGTCCCGCTTTTGTTTGAGGTGTTCACGGAGATCAGGAACAATGACGGGACGAGAAGAAGTCTGAGGGACATGTTCTTTGACCACATTCGGAACATGATTCCGGTTCTTCAAATGTTTTGTCCCTTGAGTATACAGGGAAGTACTCACTTCATTAGCATAGGTGTCAGGATTTTTGATCCTGAAAGTTTGCCTCTGATGCTGGCTGGTCTTCGGTATTGGCTGTTTGCGTTTCGCCAAAGTTGGCCTATTGAGATAAGTTCTTAGATCAGAAAATTCACCCCCAAGGGTTTCTGTCTGAGACACCAGCAATTTTCCCTATTTTGAACGGGATATCCTGAGAGTTGGGAGATTTTGGAATTCTGCTACCGGAGTAGGCAGAATACCTCTTTGATCAGTACACTTCCCTTTGGCAAGGAAGGAAGAAGAACTCTTATTTGAGAGAATTCTTGTACTGACTGGTGCCGAAGCACGTTCAGATTGATCCTCTACGGTAAAAATCGAGGAAGACTGAGAAAAGACCAAAGGGCCTTTTCTTTTGTTTTGTGAAGAGGGGTTAGCTAAAGAGCGTTTCCCTCTGTTGTCTTCCAAGTCGTGGAACGAGGAAGTTTGAAAAAAGACCAACGGGCCTTTTCCTTTGTTTTGAGGAGGAGGAGGAATAGTCAACAGACTACCCCCAGTAGATTGTGCTGGAGCAACAGGGTGCTTGGAAAGAGGAGCAAAGTTTTTTCCTTTGCTGTGAGAAGAAGGAAGATTAGCCAAAGGTCTGTCCCTCTTAGACTGCACTGGCACAGTTTGCGTAGAGGTTGAAGTGGCAGTAGGCGCACTAGCAGGTTGTGCATGAGGAGATTTGACAGATAGCCTTTTGGCCACAGGCACTGTGGCTTGCGCAGCAGAAGTTCTGGCTTCAGAGTGCTTGAGTTACACTCTGGTTGCTGGAGTGGTGGACTGCGCAGGAAGAGTTGCAGCCAACTGCGCCAGAGGAAATGGAGTCTTGTATTTTGCCAGAGCAGCATAGGAAGTAGTTTGTGCACTGGTAAGAGGAGTAGTATACTGTGCATGGGCAGTAGGAGCAGCAGACTGCGCAGCAGTCTTAGCAGCAGAGACAACAGACTGTGCAGCAGTCTTAGCAGCAGAGGCAGTAGACTGCACAGCAGTCTTGGAGACCCACACTGGGTGAACTTTGCTCGAGGCAGATGTTGTTGCAGTGCGAGGGGTGGTCCTGGAGTTGATCATTGCCTCGTAGGCCGTCTGGTTGACCTTTACAACCAGCGTCTTCTGCGTCTTTTCGATAGACGCAACGTCATATTGAGTTGTCACTTCCTCGTCGGAGGAGAAAGTCGTTCCCAGCAGAGTCGCCATTTTATTTGCAAAAACAAAAGTTGATCTTTATTTCACAAACTTTGTAAGAAGATTACAAGAATTCGAGAAAAGTACAACTATAGGAATACGATCTGAAGACGATCGCTTTATCCCTTGGACGATATAAACTTTGAAGACGATAGCCTCTGAAGTTGAAGGTGGTAGCCTCTGAAGAATGTAGCAGCACTTGGGTAAGAACTCCTAATCTCTGGTGACAATAATGATCTGATCCCCTTAATGAAGGACTTGAAACTCTATTTATAGAGTTCTGGAAATAACTCATTTTTAGTTATTCTGGATTGCGTAGGATAGATTGCGCAGACATTGGACTGCGCAAGCAGCGAACTGCGCTGGTAGTTACTTGATCGTCGGCCAACTGTATGGGACACATGGCATTGTTTGATTGAAATGTGCATGATCGTGTACAGACGGTTGCCACGTGGTGAGCAATTGATGGCATGAATGCCACGTACAAAATGTCAGTTGTCTTGATGGACTGCGCCACATGAACTGCGCTGGCTTTAGACTGCGCTGGGTTGAACTGCGCTGAAGGTGATCTGGCAGACTGTGCTTCGATTGGGTTGGTAGCTTGTGCTGCATGTACAGCTATCCTCGAGTGCTGTGTTGCACGAGAAACGAATAGTTTCCTCGTTCTTCAGGCTGTCAGCTGTCAGAAGATCTGATTCTCTGTCAGATAATGATGACGCGGCTACGTCAGCTAGCACGCTTGGATGGGTGCGCAGTTCAGCTTGCGCAATTGAGGTGTTGCACAATCTGTCTCCTGCGCAGTTCATTTGAAGGGTGCACCAATTGATTTTCATTGCTTTTTTGATGGGTGCAACTTGATTTTTAGGACCTACAGTAGTATCAGAGTGTCGTAGAGCACAGGGATTGTGCTTGGCTTGTGGGGCACCGGATCATAAGATAGGGTCCTGTCGGAATAGAGCCAGTTCATCATCGTCAAACCTAACCAGTCCATCGGTTAGGGATCCAGCACCAGTGCAGCAGTATCAGCCTCCGAGGCCATTGCCGCCTCAGGCTCAGCAGTATGCCCAGGTTCAGATCCAGAACAGGGAGAGAGGTCACCAGCAGAGGGGACTAGCGCCAAGAGGACAAGATCAGGCTATGGCTCTGACCGTAGCAGAAGAGTTAGCTTCAGGTGAGGTGGTGGCAGGTACCATTCTTATCAACTCTTTTCCAGCATTAGTATTATTTGATTCGGGTGTATCACATTTATTTATGTCTGTAAGATTTGCATCACGGGTAGGACTGGAGCCCGAGTTATTATCAGTAAGGCTCAATATACTTACTGGTAACGGTCTTGTAGGGGTAGATAGAGTCTATTCCTCGTGTCGAATCGTAGTTAGCGGTAGAGAGTTTCTCGCTAGATTGATAGAATTTCCGATGGCCGACTATGATGTGGTCCTAGGAATGGATTGGTTGAAGGATCAATACGCAAGAATAGACTGCCATATTGGCAGGATTATTTTTGGTATTCCAGGCGAGCCAGAGTTTTCATTTTCCAGAGGCGAAGTAGAACCTTCTCCACCAGTATTGCGAATGGCAGTAGCAGAAGCAGTTCAATTTCCCAGAGTAGTAGAAGAGTTTCCTGATGTGTTTTCCGAAGAGCTTCCAGGTATGCCACCGGAGAGAGAGATAGAGTTCACTATCAACTTGATTCCAGGGACGGCACCAGTGTCAGAGAGAGTCTACAGGTTGGTACCTTCAGAATTAGAGATCTTGTATAAGATGATTGAAGAACTCAGAACCAAGGGATTCATTCGTGCTAATGGATCGCCTTGGGGAGCCCCGATGCTTCTTGTGAAAAAGAAGGATGGTACGTCAAGATTATGTGTTGATTATCGTACCTTGAACTCTGTAACGATAAAAAACAGATATCCCCTACCAAGGATAGATGATTTATTTGATCAGCGCAGTGGGGCAGCAGTATTCTCGAAGATTGACTTACGGTCAGGGTACCATCAGATCAGAGTCAGAGAGCAAGACATCCCGAAGACAGCGTTCAGATCAAGATATGGACATTGGGAGTTCCTTGTTATGCCATTTGGAGCGACCAATGCGCCGGCCGTATTCATGGATCTCATGAATCGTATTTTCATGCCCTATTTGGATCAGTTTGTGATAGTGTTTATAGACGACATCTTGGTCTATAGCAAGAATGAGGCAGAGCATGAGCAACATCTTCGTGTAGTTCTTCAGATTCTTAGGGAGCACCAGTTGTACGCGAAGTTCAGTAAGTGCAAATTTTGGCTTGATCGCATCTCGTACTTAGGTTACATCATCACCAGAGGTGGAGTGGAAGTTGACCCCCAGAAGATATTGGCCATAGAGACGTGGCCAGCACCTAGCACCGTCGCAGAAGTTTGGAGTTTCCTAGGATTGGCTGGCTATTACCGGCGGTTTGTATCAGACTTTGCTCGAATTTCAGCACCATTGACGCAGTTGACCCGTAAGGATGTCCAGTTTGCTTGGACCGCAGAGTGTCAGAGTTTATTTGAGAAGTTAAAGCGAAGATTGATGACGGCTTCCATTCTCACGCTTCCAGATGGGACTGGAGGATTTTCAGTCTATTGTGACGCATCCGGCAAGGGATTAGGATGTGTCTTGATGCAGCATGGAAAGGTTGTAGCTTATGCATCACGACAACTTCGTGATCATGAGAGGAATTACCCAACCCATGACTTAGAATTAGCAGCGGTGGTTTTCGTACTCAAGATGTGGAGGCATTATTTGTATGGGGATCGGGTGGAGATTTTTACCGACCACAAGAGTCTTAAGTATGTGTTTACCAAGAAGGATCTTAACATGCGTCAAAAAAGATGGCTAGAGCTACTTGTGGATTATGACATCAACCTGCAGTATCATCCTGGGATGGCCAACGTTGTTGCAGATGCATTAAGCAGAAGAGCCGGAGTCTATTTCCTAACAGCGCAACCAGAGTTATTAGCAGATTTTCAGAAGATGGGTATTGAGGTTGTTCTTCCCACCAATGTGGCATTGATGGCCAGCATGCAAGTTCAGTCCAGTATAGTTTAGAGGATTAAGTTAGCTCAGTCAGCAGATTCTAAGCTTCAGCGGCTTAGGGCAGAATGTGTAGCAGGACGGAGACCAGAGTTATGCATTCATGAGGATGGTACACTTCGATATGGGAGGCGTCTTTGTGTACCCAGTGGTGATATTAGACAAGAGATCATGGCAGAGGCTCACAGTTCTCAGTATTCAATTTATCCCGGTAGCACAAAGATGTACCGAGACATCCGTCAGCATTTCTGGTGGAATGGTATAAAGAGGAAGATAGCCCGGTTTGTCTCTCATTGTTTAGTTTGCCAACAAGTTAAAGCTGAACATCAGAGGCCAGCTGGACTTCTTCAACCTTTACCGATCCCAGAATAGAAATGGGAGCACATTACCATGGATTTTGTAACTGGGTTACCTAAATCCCCAGCTGGAAGAGATGCTATATGGGCTATAGTTGATCGTCTCACGAAGGTAGCTCATTTTCTCCCCTTCAGAGTTGGTCCGTCGATGGATCAGCTAGCAGAGATGTACCTAAAGCAGATAGTCAGGTTGCATGGAGTACCAGTCAGTATTGTATCCGACAGAGATTCAAGATTCACATCGTACTTTTGGCAGAGTCTTCAAGAGAGTTTGGGGACTCGTCTCAAGTTCAGTTCAGCATATCATCCACAGACAGATGGTCAGTCAGAACGTACGATCCAGACTCTTGAGGATATGTTACGGTCATGTACATTCGACTTCGGTAGTTCATGAGAAGATCACCTGCATCTCGTGGAGTTCTCCTATAACAACAGTTTCCAGGCCAGTATCCAGATGGCACCCTTTGAAGAACTGTATGGCAGGAAGTGCAAATCACCTTTAGCTTGGAATGATGTCGGCGAGAGACAGATGCTTGTAGGTCCTAAAAAATCAAGTTGCACCTATCAACAAAGTCAGAAAATCAAGAAATACAACTTTCAAATAAACTGCACAGACATCAGATTGCGCATCATTTCGATTGCGTACACTGGACTGCGCACACTTTCAATTACGCAGGCTGACGTGGCAATGTCATCATTATCTGACAAAATCAAATCTTTTTGACAGCTGACAGCATAAAGAACGAGGAGACTGTTCGTTTAGTACGCCGTACAGCGCTCGAGGACAGCTGTACATGCAGCACAATCCAATGCCTGCGCAATCCTGTGTCTGCGCAATCCAGTGTTGCGCAATCCAAAGTCAGCGTAATTCATGTGGCGCACTTCATCCTGACAATTGACAAAAGTACACGTGGCACTCATGCCATCAATAGCTCATTACGTGGCAACCGTCTACACACGATCATGCGCAATTCAGTCAAAAGTTGCCATGTGTCCAAGACAGTTGGACCACGATCCAACAACTGCCTGCGCAGTTCACTGTTGCGCAATCCATCATGCGCAGTCCAGAATAACTAAAAGTTAGTTATTTCCAGAACTCTATAAATAGAGTTTCAAGTCTTCATTCAAAGGGGATCAGAGATAGAGAGATCAGACATTAGAAGTTCAGAAATCAGAGAGTTCAGGAGTTCTTGCCAAAGTGCTGCTGCATTCTTCCGAGGCTTTTGCCTTCAATTCTCCGAGGCTTTTGCCTTCAACTTCAACTTCAGAGGCTACCGTCTTCAAAGTTCACATCGTCCAAGGGATATAGCAATCGTCTTCTAGATTGGATTCCTAAAGTTGTACCTTTCCCAAAATTCTTGTAATCTTTATAAAGTTTGTATCAATAAAGTTTCATACTTTTATTTTTGCAAACAAAATGGCGACTCTGCTGGGGACGACTTTCTCCTCCGACGAAGAAGTGACAACTCAATGTGACGTAGCGTCTATCGGGAAGACGCAGAAGACGCTGGTTGTGAAGATCAACCAGACAGCCTACGAGGCCATGATCAACTCCAAGACCACTCCTCGCACTGTAACCACTTCTGCCACAAGCAAAGTGCGTCCAGTGTGGGCCCCAAAGACTGCTGTGCAGTCTATTGATGCTGCCAGCAAGACTCCTGCGCAGTTTGCCAGCAAGGCTCCTGCGCAGTCCAAGGCTTCTGTCTCCAAGCCTGCTGCACAATCTGTCTCTACCATTGCTGCGCAGTCTGCTACTTCTTATGCTGCCTTGTCAAAGTATAAGACTCCTATGTCTCTGGCGCAATTAGCTGTCAATCTTCCTGCGCAAACCAACACTCCAGCAATCAGAGTCCACCATAGGCACTCTGTGGCAAGAACTCCTGATGCGCAAACCACAGTCTCTGTGGCCAGAACCAGTGCGTCATCCACTCATGCGCAAATCATGCCTGCACAATCCAAGAGTGATAGCCTTTTGGCTAAACTCTCTTCTTCTCTCAACAAAGGGAAAAGCTTTGCTCCTCCTCCCAAATACACTGTTGCTTCGAAGCAATCCACTGGGGGTAGTCCTTTGGCTATTCCTCTTCCTCCTCAAAACAAAAGAAAAGGCCCGTTGGTCTTTTCTCAAACTTCCTTGTCCCATGACTTGGAAGACAACAGAGGGAAACGCTCTTTAGCTAACCCTTCTTCACAAAACAAAGGAAAAGGTCCTTTGGTCTCTTCTCAATCTTCTTCAGTTTTTACTGTAGAAGATCAATCTGAACGTGCCTCGGCACCAATCAGTATTAGAACTCTTTCAAATAAGGACTCTTCTTTCCTTCATGACAAGAGAACTTGTACTAATCAAAGAGGTATTCTGCCTACTCCGGTAGCAGAGTTCCAAGACCTCCAAAATCTTAAGATATCCCGCTCAAGACAAGGAAAATTGCTGGTGTCTCAAACAGAAACCCCTGGGGGTGAGTTTGCAGATCTAAGGACTTATCTCAACAGGCCTACTTCGGCGAAACGCAAACAGCCAATGCCGAAGATCAAACATCAAAGACAAAGTTCCAGGGTCAAAGATCCCGACACTTATGCCAATGAAGTGAGCACTTCCCTGTACACTCAAGGGATTAAACATTTAAAGAATCGAAATCATATTCCGAACATTATCAAAGAACAGATCCCACAGAGTTTTTTTTGTCCTGCTGTTGTTCCCGATCTCCGAGAACATCTCAGGCAAAAGCGGGACAATGTCTCAACACCTCCAGTTCAACCATCTGATCATCATTGCAACCACAAAGTCATCATCCAATGTTGTTGTCAAACAACAAAACGATCTGTCTTCGATCGTTTGACTTTTACAAACTCTGAAGTAGTGTCAGAGGAAGACGAAGTCTTGTACGCTTCTGTCAACATGACTTCCCGAGACACTGGGGGTAGAAAGTGCTCCAAGTACGGCAAACCTCGCCGTCCTAGTCAACGGTATCTAGATTTACTTCAAGAATCTTCTGAAGGAGTATTTCGACATACCCGATCCCGAAGCCGAGATACAATCGGTCAAAGGAATCTTCCTCAAGATCCTTCGGGTTATCTTCCTACTTCTCAGTTAGGAGACGACTCTTTCTCCGACTATAATGCATACAGCGAAAGCTCTAAACAGACAGTATCTTCCACTGTACCAAGAGAAGTCACGGCTTACGTTGTCAATGAGGATCCAGATGCTTCAACTTTAGCAAATCAAGAACAGCGAATTGCTGCACTTGAAGATAAGCTAAAAACCATGGCTGAAATGGTTGCTAGTATCCATTCTATCATAGTGACACAACATGCCACACCACCGACTGTACCTGCTGCGAGTCCGGAGATCATAGCATCTTCGGTACATGTCAATGCTGGGCTGGGGGTAGTGTCTCCTCAAATGCCTCCTGTACAAGTACAAGTTCAAACTACACCCAGTCAGTCAGGGGCTGGGGGTAGTGCTTACAACGCTGTTCCTCCTCCTACTACTCTGACTCAACCTGCTCCTTCTTCATCATCTGAGGACGCCAATGAAGCTGTCAAACTCTTACGAACCCAGTTCGAAGCCTTCAAAGAGAAAGACAACTTACAAAGATTAGGGATCAAGCAGCCCTATCCAGTTGAATGGAAAGAAGTCCCGTTCCCGCCAAAGTACAAGATCCCAACGATCTCTTTGTTTGATGGCAGTACTTCTCCTAGCCAGTTCATCAATCATTTTGAGGTAATGACTGTTCAACTCCAGCCAAATGACGCTCTTCTTACCAGAGTGTTCGTCGGTTGTTTAGCCGGCGAAGCATACGACTGGTACAGAAGTTTGCCCGATGGTTGTATCACTTCCTTCTCAGGTCTCAAGCAAATTTTCCTGAAACGGTTCTATGAGGGATTCAATGACATGACTATGTCGGCTCTCAACAAAATCAAACAGAAACACAATAAAACTGTTGAGAGTTTCATCGAACGGTTCTGCCGTGAAGCCTTGAAGATGCCTCCCGGAACTCCAGCTGCTGTCACTATTGATACTTGCAAGGCAAATCTTTTGCCTATCATCAGTATGTGGACAGGATCTACTCAGTTCCAAGATTGGCCCTCTTTCATTGTCAATGCTAAAGCTGCGGAAGTGAGTGCTGAAAAGTTCAAGCAATTGGGGGTATAAATGTCTAACCTCGATCGGGATGAACACCAGACATCAGGTGGTGGCAACCGCCAGAACAACCGCAAAGCAAAAGAAACTTTGAACATCAATCTGAACAAGAATAAAAAATCTTTGGCTGTCAATATGGCTCCGCCTACATCCACTTCTACTCCTTCTGCACCTCCACCGAGGGAACCTCGTCCGAAAGTAGAATATTCCTTCGACAAGAATGACACTGCAAGCATCTTTGATTGCTTACTCAAAAGCAACAAGATTCAACTCCCAGACCCAAAACCTGATGAAGTCGGTAAGACAGATCATCCTAAATATTGTGTCTACCACAGGTTCATTGGACACCCTACTCGAGCATGCTACGTGCTCAAGGGCAAAATTCAAGAGCTTGTCAATGCTGGTGTCGTTACTCTGCAGCAAGACGAGAAGACTGTTACTGCAAATATGGTTTCAGTCCAGTTTGGTGACTTCCCTCCGCAGATGGTACAGCACGGTGTCATTCCTATTCCCAAAGCTACTCTTGAGATTGAGAATCTTCCGCCTCCACCAAGTGAAGGTCTTGTCCCCTTGTCTCTTGACAATGGCAAAATTATGTGGATCCATCCAGATCTTGCTTCAGAGTTCGAAGTTTCCTCTTCTTCTAAGAAGAAAGACCGCTCCAAAAGCAAGACAAAGACTTGCAACATGGTATCTTTTGATCCCATAGTTAACGAAGAAATTCTGCTAGGCACCAGATCAGGGAAAACCTATCTAAAGGATTACCCTGAAGCCCAAGAGAATCCTGCTTCTTCTTCTGAGCCTGCTTCTATTGAAGATGTTCCTACTGCTTCCTCGCCGGTTGTGATACCTATTCCTCCCAAACCGATGGTCGCTGACAAAGGCAAACAGCAAGTCCGCTTCGACAAACCTTTGAAGAAGACATCTCCTTTCGGACTTGAGAAGCCTTACAACTTTGACATCCTGGCTCAGTTGGCCAATACACCAGCCCGGTTGTCAATCTTCGAGCTCTTGCGCCTATCTAAAGAGACTCGGGAAACTCTGAGTGAGGCTCTCATGCAGGCAGAAACCTGTCTAGCCTTGCTTAAGAAGCCAAAAGCAGAACCAGTCTCTTGCCTTCATTGTCATAGTGTGTTGGAGTTAATTCCAAACATAACTTTCACACAAGATGACATGTTGATGGAAGATAACAGGCACGACCGTCCACTCTACTATACAGGATATGTCGACTCAATGAAAGTCGATCGTATCCAGATAGATCCAGGGTCTGCTCTCAGTATTATGCCGAAGACAATGTTGGATGTGCTGAAAACTCCAGTACATAGTCTCTCCAGTACAATCACCACCATCCTTGGGTTCAATCAGGGAAGGAGTGAACCTCTGGGCAAGATTCGTCTAAAACTCCAAATAGGCAATCTTCGTACGAAGGTTACCTTCTATATCATCGACAATCATGGTTGTTCTTACAATGCTTTACTGGGTAGACCATTTCTGCACGAGCATAACATTATCCCTTCGACTCTCCATCAATGTTTTAAATATGTTGATGACAATAGAGAGGTACAAAAGGAGGTTGTTGATCTCTAACCTTTCAAAGGCATCGAAGCATACTGCAACGACGCTCGTATGTACAAGGACGAATTCATGAAGGTTGCCTTGTCTCTGGACACTAAAGAAGAGCAAGAAACAGTACCTAATGACACTCTCATTATACCTGTTAAAGGGCGTGTTTCTCATCCTCAGTCTTCTAAACCATTGGCTATTCACTTGCTAATTCAGAAGAAACCGGTTGATGGCGATCAAGATAAAAGGGAGCTCACCTCTTCTGAGCCACTTGTTATCGACTTACGTCGTAACAAGGACAAAAAGTAGCTCACTTCTTCTGAGCCACTTGTTGTTGATTTAACTCACAGCAAGGAAAAAAGGGAGCTCACCTCCTCTGAGCCACTTGTTATCGACCTCCGTCGTAACAAGCCTCTTCCATGTTCTTCTTCTCTCCTCTTGTAATCAATTTGACCAAGCCTGCTAAGGCTAAAGGTCCTGCTGTAAATACAAATGTACAGATCAATGAAAAAGTATCTACTTTCCAGTATACTGATGTTATTTATCATACTAAATGCTATTTGGATATGTTAGATAGCTTCAAATCATTTACAATGGGAGTTGTACAATCTCTTCAAATAGAAGTCTTATTTGAAGATCCAGATGATTCTTACCGTATTGTTCCTGTTCGAAAGAAAGGCGAACGTCCAATACTTTTTATTAAAGGACCGGAACAACAACTCAGTTATACGGACGATAGCAAAGTTAACGACACGGGACATCTTCAACTCCGTCGTTACAGTCAACAATCAAAAGACATCATCCGAAAGATGGGTTACGACTTCAAGAGCGGCCTCAATTACGGTAAAGGTAGAAAGACTCCTCTTCGTATGGCTGTTCCAAATGGAAAGTCAGATATGTACTACAGCAGGACCAAAAGAGGTCTCGGATATGCTTCTCCTCCAATGTTATCCCTAACAGTCTCTGAATCTGATAGCGAGGAGCGTTCTAACCCTTCTGATTCAAGATCATAGAATTCTGACACCAGCATCGGTCAAATTCATCGGCTGACTGTATCTTCTAATATGGTCTCTGTTGAACTTCCAGAAGGCTGTGATGAGGATGTTGAAGAAAATCCTGAAATAAATTCTTGGGTTCAAAAGATGGACAATCAGTGGGTACTCCGATTCGAACAAAGAGAACCTCCTACCGAAGATCAATTAATTCAAGTTGATGTAGGAGAAAACGGATCACCTCGTCCAATATTTATCAGCAAGAATCTTCCAGAAACAGATAAACAAGAGTTGATTCTTCTTATTAAAGAATACATTGATGTCTTTGCCTGGAGTTACGAAGACATGCCCGATCTTGATCCCAAAGTTGCTACTCACAAACTAAATATTTTGCCCAATGCAAAACTAGTCAAACAGCAACAACGACGATTCAAACCAAAAATGATGGACGCAATCGATGAAGTCAAGAAGCTCATTGCTTGTGGCTTTATTCGAGAAGAACAACATCCCGATTGGGTAGCCAACGTTGTTCCAGTCCTGAAGAAAACCGACAAAGTTCGAGTCTGCATCGACTTTCGGGATCTTAATGAAGCATGTCCAAAAGATGAATTTCCTCTCCCTATCACGGACGTCATGATCGACAATACCTGTGGGTTCGAGCGAATATCTTTTATGGATGGATTCTCCGGGTATAATCAAATTCGGATGAATCCCGAAGATGAAAAACATACCTCTTTTTACACTCCTCGTGGAGTCTATTGCTACACTGTGATGCCATTTGGTCTCAAGAACGTTGATGCAACCTACCAACGAGCCATGAGTACCATTTTTAGAGATCATCTTCGTAAAACAGTCGAATGCTATGTTGACGATATCGCCGTCAAAAGTCGTCTGAAAGAAGATCATATTCAAGATTTGAGAACTATCTTCAATCTTATGTGCCAACATCAGCTCAAGATGAATTCCACCAAGTCATTCTTGGGTGTCTCTAGTGGTAAGTTTCTCGGCTTCGTTATTACCTCTAAGGGTATACACGTGGATCCCGAGAAGATCAAAGCTATTCAAGAGATGTGTCCTCCATGCAACCTAAAAGAGCTACGAGGATTCCAAGGTCGACTTGCGTACATCAGGAGATTTATTTCGAACTTGTCTGGACGTTGCAGACCATTCACTCAACTAATGAAGAAGGGTGTATCTTTCATTTGGATCGAAGAATGTCAACAAGCATTCGATGACATCAAACGATATCTCATGAACCCACCAGTCTTGGTGCCACCAATCTCAGGCATTCCATTCTTAATATACGTCCGTGCTATGGACCATTCATTGGGTGCTTTACTTGTCCAAAAGAACAAAGAGGGTCATGAACAGGCCATCTACTATCTCAGCCGTACTATGATTGGTGCTGAACACCGTTATAGTCCAGTCGAAAAAGAATGCCTAGCTCTTATGTTCGCTGTTCAAAAGACAAGGCATTACATCATTGGCTAAACTATTCATGTCATATCCCGAGTTAATCCTCTTCGGATACTCATGAAGAAGCCCAGTACACTCAACTCTCGGCTGGCTACATGGGCCATTTTGCTCGTCCAATATGATATGGTGTATGTTCCACAAAAATCTGTCAAAGGTCAAGCACTGACAGATTTCTTGGCGGCTCATCCCGTGCCAGAAACATCCAAGCTTTACGATAAAATTCCAGACGAGACATTGGAAGTCAATATAATCTCTGAAGAATTTCTAACCTGGCGTCTATTCTTCGATGGTGCATCCAGAATCGGACCAAATGGTGCCATTGTAGCAGGAGTTGGAGTTGTTCTCGTTTCTCCAGATGGATCGACCATTCAAAGAGCTTACTCTCTAGATGAACCCTGCTCCAACAACATAGCAGAGTACAATGCTCTACTCATCGGCCTTCAATTAGCCAAGCAATTGGATATCGAATATCTTGAAGTTTACGGCGACTCTAAGCTGGTTGTCAACCAGGTTAGAGGAACTTATGAAGTCCGCCATCAAGATCTGGTGCCTTATCATGAAGCAGCAATCAACATGGCTACATCATTCAAAGCTTTCTTCATCGACTATGTTCGTCGAGCTTGCAATACTGAGACAGATGCTTTGGCCAATCTTGCAGCAGTCTTAGCCATCCCTATTAGAAGACAACATGTGGTGGTCATCTCCAATCGAGAATTATTCTGTATCGAAAATAATCGTAATGTTGAGTTCAGTAATCTTACTGAAGTCAATGTTATCAGTGAAGATTGGAGAACTCCTTTCATCGACTTTGTAGTTCATGACATACTCCCTGAAGATCCCAAGGAGGCTACAAGTGTTCGTCGGCGGTCTCTCCGATTCTATTACAATCAGACCACCAAAACTCTCTATCGACGGACTTATGACGGTCTTCTTCTACGCTGTCTTGCTGGTGATGAAGCAAAACAAGTGTTGCGTTAAGCTCACGACGGTGTCTGTGGAGCACATCAACCCGATCTTAAGCTACACGATCGCATCCGACGAATGGGTTACTACTGGCCCTCTATGGTATCTGATGCCATCGATTATGCAAGGAAATGTCGAACTTGTCAAATCCATACAGATTTTATTCATCAACCCTCTGAATTTCTGCATCCAACGGCTGCTTCATGGCTTTTTGAAGCTTGGGGTATGGACATCATCGGTCCTATCAATCCTCCTTCTTCTAGAGGACATCGGTTCATACTGGCAATAACTGATTATTTCTCCAAATGGACTGAAGTTATACCTTTGGCTGAAGTCAAGACCAGCAGCGTCATCAACTTCGTCAAACACTATGTCATCTATAGATTTGGTGTACCTCGACGAATTATCCATGACAACGGACCTCAATTTATCAACCAGAAGTTCACCAGATTCTGTGATAATCACCGAATTGACAATGTCGCTTCGACAGCTTACAATCCTGCTGCTAATGGATTAGCTGAAGCTTTCAACAAAACCATCATTAAGCTCCTCAAGAAGTTTGTATCTGCTAACAAACGAAATTGGAGTGAAAAGCTTGGTGAATGTCTTTGGGCCTATCGAACTACGGTCCGCAATCCCACATGCTTTACACCTTTCTCTTTGGTGTATGGTTGTGAAGCAGTTCTTCCTCTGGAACTCCAAATTCCTTCTTTAAGGATTGCCATTGCTAATGAACTCACTACAGAGAATAACGATCTTCTCCGACTTCAGGAATTAGAAGCGCTCGATGAAAAGCGGCTATTGGCTCAACAACATATTGAGTTATATCAAGCCCGCATATCGAAAACTTTTAATCGCAAAGTTAAAGTCAGAGCCTTTCAACAAGGAGAACTTGTTCTAACAGTCAGACGTCCTATGACTATGACTCACATGAGCAAGGGCAAATTCGACGCAAAGTGGGAAGGGCCCTATGTTGTAAGCAAAGTCTTCTCAAATGGAGCTTATCAACTCTCAGAGCTTGATGGTCGAGTTGCTATGATGCCTATCAATGGAAAATTCCTTAAAAAGTACTATGTATAAATATAAAATGCTTGTAAATCATCAGACAAGTTCATAAATAAAATTCATTTTTTATTTTTATCATGAATGATAGTACATAATATTAAAGAAGATCACTATCATCCTTCTCGACATTTGGATGCGGACCACTGCCGTCCTTATCAAAGACATAATCAGCAAAAGAGTCGAGGACATCCTTGCTCGAGCCCATCAGAAACTTGCAAGCAGCCAGCCTCATGGCCTCTTCCTCGTCAGTCTTTCCTGGTTCAAGCAAAAAATCCAGGATTTCCCGTGGTGGTTTGGGTGCGGACAAACCTTCGCCTGCTTCTGTCTGTTTTGGCTGGACTGGTTCGGCAAGACGTTCTTCAATGCCCGCTTCAACCTTCGGGGTGACTTCAGCCTTCTTGGATGCATCTCTGGACGACATCTTTATGTTGAAAAGAGGAAATGTTCATTTCTTCCAGATTTCTGTTCTATTTATAGGCAGAGATTCTCAAGACAACGAAATGACACATTCATCAGACGGTTTATCCGTTCATTATCATCCGACGGTTCGCCCGTTCATTCACAATCATTCGACGGTTCGCCCGTTCATTACATTCATCCGACGGTTCGCCCGTTCATTACATTTATTCGACGGTTCACCCGTTCATTACTATCTGACGGTTCATCCGTTCATTACCATCTGACAGTTCACCCGTTCATTACCATCTGACGGTTCACCCGTTCATCAACATCTGACGGTTCGTCCGTTTATTCACACTCATCTAACGGTCCATCCGTTCATTCATCATCATCTGACGGTTCACCCGTTCATTCATATTCATCTGACGGCTCGTCCGTTCATTATCACCATCATCATCATCTGACGGTTCGCCCGTTCATTATCATTTATCATCCGACGGTTCATCCGTTCATCAGACGGTTCACCCGTTCATTGAATTCATTTGACGGTCCATTCGTTCATCCCGACGATTCATTTCATTCATTTACACCTTTTTGACGATTCATTTTCGTTCATTATCCATATCAGCAACTTGTCGTCTTCAATTAAGTTGTCTATTTTAAAATAATAATATTTGACAAATTATATTCTGCCACGTCCACATTACCTCTGAGCAGATATAATGAATATAATTATTTTCTACAAAATCATCAAGAAATATATCATGTCCTGTACCTCTGAATATATTTTATATCGCTATTATTTATATCTGAATAAGATATGCAAGAAATAATAGAGCCACAACAAAATGTCTTTTATTGATCAAAATTTGAGACATTACATGCATAGCATACAGAAAGACAAAAGATACAAAATGTTCTTTCTACTGAGACGGAGGTATTATCAGATTAGCAATCTGTTGTTTCAAAATCTGCAACCGTTCTTCACGAGATGCCATCACTTTCCTCCTGGCCTCTTCCATCCCAGATTCTTCATTAAAAACGGGCATGGTCACCATTCGGCGAGTGATTTCAGTATTATGAGCTGCTACATACTCGTTTCTTTCCTGAGTTATAGCATCAATTTGTTGGATCGAAGTCTGATGCTCTGTAACTTCATTTTCTAGCTCCTCTTCGAGACGAGCAATTTCCATTCTCAGCTCAGCAATCCTTTTTTCTCTCCTCTCAGCAGTTGAGATCACCGATTTCAACTTGGAATTATATTCAGCAGATTTTGTAGTATATGCATCCAAGAGATTCTGGAGATTCACTCTTTCGATTGCAGCTGCCTGAGCCATTTGTTCAAACTCTACCTGCACTAAAGGTTCCACTTCCCCTTTGTTGAGATCTTTATAGTTCTTTATGGAGATTTCCAGTTCATTCAATATATGGTCAAGGAAAGTGGCCTGAGCCTCATCACCTTGCTCCCGGATGGCCTTCACCAAGAAAGAGGTCGGACCTCTAACCATGAAGAAATCAACATCTTCTTTGTCCATCATTCTATTAATCAGAGGTTCCAAGGACTCGAAGAAGCATTTGGTGAATGATTGGATGACAAGCTGATTAGTCGCCAGAGCACCAGGAGTTACAGCTACTCTTGTTGATGATGAAGCTGCAGGACGCTCAATTTCTTGTATCTGAACAGCAGGCTCTTTGAATAAGGGAACCAAAGTTGAGCTGGTTGCTCCTCCTAGTTGTTCCTCTACAAAATTAAATACTGTCACTTTGCCTCTCATTGGCTATTGATGAAGAGAATCAAAAGTGAAAACAGTCTTACCATGGGTGGATCCAGCAACAGGCTTATCATCTGCAGGAACAGACTTTAGCTGAGCAGAAGTAGCTTCAGACGCTATGGCCTGGCTACTTCCTGCTTCAGAGCCACAAGATAAATGGCGGCTGCTACTGGCAATTGTCGTTGCCAATACTATATCCATACATGTTGGAGGAGCAGAAGAAGATCCGAGTTCTGTATGAATAAAAGTAACGATGTTAGCTATCAAACTACTTATTAAAAGAAGATTGCTAATTTCATTACAATACCTTCGGGAGCAGCAACTGGAGTTTTCTCCACATCCACCTCTTCATCAGCAATCTTCTCGGGAGATCTCGGCACCTCAACCTCCTTTTCAGAAGTCAGAGTGTTTCGAGGGGATGTCTGGATCTCAACATTCTCCTCCTGATTTTGTGTCTCATCAGCAGCTTCTGATGAAGTGCTCTCCTCGTTCTCGCTGTCTTCGGGAACTTCTTCACTAGCAGCGTCAGCGGTATGATCAGCTTCTTCCTGATAACCGAAGTCACAGCCATATAAAGCTTCGATCATCAAACGATCTTCTTCAGCAAGGGTTGCTCCAGGTGTAAGAGGAAGTTGAGTAGTCTCCACAGCAGGTAAAGGAGATCGTACAACATTATGCTCTTCCTCTACAATGTTATTTCTGGGCTCTTCAGCCTCATTTCTCTGGTCCAGCTCTTCCCTCTGCTCAATATCCTCCCTCTGTTCCGGACTAGGAGTCTTATGTCCAGTCTCAGAAATAGGAGTGGAAGAGGGCATGGTGAGTCCCGCTGTAGCGTCTATCATGATTGAAGACGAAACTTGTCTTCTACGTACCAATCTTTTTCTTCTATGCAGAGGTCTCTCAGGACTCTCTGCGTCTATTGTCTCGACTTGTTTCTGAACGGAAGTCGGTGTAGCGGCTTCATCTCGAGTGGACTCAGCCAATTGTCTGGATTGCGATCTGGTGGTAACCTTCTCTGAAGAATGTTCCAAGATCAATTTCTTCTTCATAGCAGGAGAAGAAGGCTCTTCTCTCCTTCTCTTCTTCTCCTTAATTAGAGACTTAACAACCTTCAGAGAAATTCTTAAAGGCTGGTTAACTTCCTCAGGGAAATTGACTTTCCTGGAAGCTTCTAAGGGATCGTCCATTGGCTCATATTCTTCATCGTTATTTGGAGCCAATGTATCAGTTGCTTTTCTCTTCAGACGATTTGCTGTTACAAAACTATCAACAAGGCTATAGTTTTCAGCAAATGTATTTGCAGCTGTATAAAACTGAGAATAAGTATACAACATTCTTGGACCAGCATCAGTTCTATTGGGCATCGAGAACACAGTCTTTGTGTCTCGAGCATTATAGTAAGCCCAGGCCCGGGCACCATCAATCAAATAACCTTTTCCTTGTAGGCACGTGATGGCGTTACCTACATGAAACTGGTCATACCCAAACTGACGAGCGAAGCGGCTCGGCAGATAAGGTTCAAGAAAGCATTCTTCTTCAAATCTATATACTAGATGGGATGGCCTGATTGTCTTCAGCCATTCAAAAGATACCCGACCTATTGGTTGCCTCCCCAGGTCGATCAGATTCGCTGCCATGTGTTCATAACCAGTTGGAGGGGGAGTGCAAAGAAAATTCCATCCTTTGTCGAGGTTCAGAGTTCTTCTGCAGTCCCTCAAACTAGTATATATCCATCTGCTTTGTGAGAATCTGCATAGAAAACTGCCACCAACTGCTCCCATGGCAAGGTTCATTAATGATGGATGATGCAAGAGCAACCATCCAAATAAGTATGTGTAAGGTAACTCTAGTCTGGGGAAGTTCACCTTATCACCCTTGCACTTGATCATAACATCAACATACAGGCGAAGACCCGCGTTTATACTACAGGTCATCGCTGAAAGTAAGTCCATCCGGTAGCCGAAGACTAACCGGACAGCTGCAAAAAGAACACCGCGATGAAAGCGGTCTACTGCACTGGCTCCAGGCACAACGAATCGACATAGCCATTACGTCAAGAATCCTGCCAGCTGGGCTTGTTTGGACATGGACCTGTAGCCCATTCTTATAAAGCTCTCCACAAATTCTCCAGCCTTAAGAGGAGGGTATTGATGTTCATCCTCAACCCTGATATCCATTCTCTTCTTCTTCTCCATCAGTTTTATAACTTCACTGTTGCTGAGGGGATTGAAGAAATCAGGGTTACATGGGTCATGATCTTTTGTCTTTTTTTCAATAATGTGGTTGAGAAAAAGATAAGTCAACCATTTGGACGAATAGCACGTGCCAGAAGAGCCGCTTTGATAATACAACAAGCATATGTTATAATGGCACAAAAGCTCGTCGAAGACTTCTACCATCTTTGGATTCTCTCGACGAAGTCTATCTAATTCGTCATTAGTCGGGACGTACTCCTCGTAAGGCAACTCACCCATTGGTAAATATGAGATGTACTTCATCTTATGTAGAGCCAAGCCCATCTCTCCAAGGGGCGTCATAAATGTCCCTGTTCTGTAATTGTACCTCTCTGCTAGAGCCAAGAATATATGAGGATTTGGGAAGAAGCCGTATACAGTAGCATGTACCGCATTATACAGCTCAATTTCTTTGAGTTTATCTTCAAACTGGACCAGTATCCAGTTAGCTATACAGCTCCATCTTTTGATGTCTGGGTTTACCAGACCTGTTAACCGGATGTCTTGATCCGGATATTTACCCTCTGCTTTGGCATATTCATTGGCAAAAATCGGTGTCCTTACCGGTAGTAGCAAAGACGAGTTCTCGGGGGAATACAACCTGGTTTCAACCCCCTCAACAAAGTGCTGTGACGTTCGGAAGAACTGTAGAACATGTCCCGGTTGTTTGGGCCTTTCTTAACACAGATCCTTCCGGTCCGTGCTTGTTGCAAAGGAGTGATGTCCCATTCCATTCACCTTGGATGGCTCGCATGAGCATACCTTGCCAGAGGAAGACATCTTGCTAAGTCTGGTAATTTGATCAATTTCTCCTTCCATTGAAAAGTTCTCGATTCAACTCTAGGTCGTGGTTGAGAACTTTTATCAATAGCATCTCCGAAGAGGAACATAGGCTTCCTATAGGTGACATCGTCAGCAGATTGCAAAGGCTGTCCATTTATCAGACTTAGCAGAGTCTCGTTGTATTGTGCTATCAAAATGGCCTGACGAGATGATGGAAGTGCATACTGGGGAAATAGTACATGAGATAGATCTTCTTTGAAATCTGGCTCAGATAAAGTTCCCACAAAAGTTTCATATTCGGGATCTTCTCTGGTGTCAACTGCATCCAACAGAAGAAAGCAAAATTTAGTACAAGTCAAAGTCAGAAAATTATGTCATCAGATTGTGCAACCATCAGATTGCGCAACCGTCAGATTGCACAACCATCAGATTGCACAACCGTCATATTGCGCAACCATCAGATTGCGCTGATAAAGCTTGCGCAAATCAGCCAATTGTGCTGACTTTTGCCAGCGCAATTCAACTGATTGTGCAAAAAGATATTCTTCATAAAAATGAAGAATAACTAGTTCGTGCAACCAAAACCCTAAAGAGGGTGGCGCAGTATGATCACATCTCTAAAAGAGATGGATTCTGAAGAACAGTGAAATCAAAAAATCCTAAAGAGAGTTTTTGATTGGGTCATCTACCTTGCAACGTGGGATGCACAGTCTCGTGGCGAGAAGGACGTCGCGCGACCCTAGCCGAAGGCTCGGTGGGGGCCTTGCCCTTGGCAGCGGCGGAGGATCGCTTGGGAGCCATGGAGATTCGATGGAGAAGAAACGAATAGCTCGAAACTTCTCTTTCAGATCACAAAAGCAAAGTAAAGAATGAAATGAATATCGAAGAGAACTATTTATGGTTTTTCAAAAAGTAACGGCTGCCTCAGACTGTGCCGAAAAAGTTGGATCGACTCATCCGATTGCGCAGACAGCTCATGCGCAACTTGATTTTAAATTTTGAAATTCAAAGTATTTCGAAACTTTGAATAAATTCAACTTTCGAAAACTTTGAAGGGGGTCTTGTAGGTCCTAAAAAATCAAGTTGCACCTATCAACAAAGTCAGAAAATCAAGAAATACAACTTTCAAATGAACTGCGCAGACATCAGATTGCGCATCATTTCGATTGTGCACACTGGACTGCGCACACTTTCAACTACGCAGGCTGACGTGGCAATGTCATCATTATCTGACAAAATCAAATCTTTCTGACAGCTGACAGCACGAAGAACGAGGAGACTGTTCGTTTAGTGTGCCGCACAGTGCTCGAGGACAGCTGTACATGCAGCGCAATCCAATGCCTGCGCAATCTAGTGTCTGCGCAATCCAGTATTGTGTAATCCAAATTCAGCACAATTCATGTGGCGCACTTCATCCTGACAATTGACAAAAGTACACATGGCACGCATGCCATCAATAGCTCATTACGTGGCAACCGTCTACACACGATCATGCACAATTCAGTCAAAAGTTGCCATGTGTCCAAGACAGTTGGACCACGAACCAACAACTGCCTGCGCAGTTCACTGTTGCGTAATCCATCATGCGCAGTCCAGAATAACTAAAAGTTAGTTATTTCCAGAACTCTATAAATAGAGTTTCAAGTCTTCATTCAAAGGGGATCAGAGA
Organism: Iris pallida; assembly: GCA_029216955.1. NCBI lineage: Eukaryota > Viridiplantae > Streptophyta > Magnoliopsida > Asparagales > Iridaceae > Iris > Iris pallida. The sequence continues at coordinate 6,112,311 of JANAVB010035417.1, read as the reverse complement.
TAGAGAGATCAGACATTAAAAGTTCAAAAATCAGAGAGTTCAGGAGTTCTTGCCAAAGTGCTGCTGCATTCTTCCGAGGCTTTTGCCTTCAATTCTTCGAGGCTTTTGCCTTCAACTTCAACTTCAGAGGCTACCGTCTTCAAAGTTCACATCGTCCAAGGGATATAGCAATCGTCTTCTAGATTGGATTCCTAAAGTTGTACCTTTTCCAGAATTCTTGTAATCTTTACAAAGTTTGTATCAATAAAGTTTCATACTTTTATTTTTGCAAACAATGCTTGGTCCAGAGATGATTACGCAGACAATCGAGGTGGTCAGACAAGTCAGAGATCATCTTCGAGTTGCACAAGATCGTCAGCGCCATTGGGCCGATTCTCATCGGCGTCCCCATGAGTTTTCTGTCGACGACCATGTGTTCCTTAGGATCTTGCCTACCCGTGGCGTCATTCGATTCGGCGTGCGGGGAAAGCTTAGTCCTAGGTATATAGGGTCGTTCGACATTCTAGAGCGAGTAGGTGATGTGTCCTATCGTCTCGCTCTTCCGCCGTCGTTATGTGAGGTGTATGATGTCTTCCATGTATCCCAATTACGACGGTATATCCCGGATCCGAGCCATGTCCTTGATCATTCGGAATTGATTGTTGGTACCAACCTTTCGTATGAGAAAAGGCCCGTATCCATATTGGACCGAAGAGAGAAGGTACTCAAGAACAAGACTATTAGTTTAGTCCGTGTTGCTTGGGGTCACCACTCCTTAGGTGAGTCAACGTGGGAACGTGAGGATGATATCCGATCGCGATATCCACACTTGTTTGACTCATAAGGTATAATATCTTCCTTATGCCTTATGCTTTTTATTCCTTACTTGCATGAATGATTGCTTGATTGACTGCTAGTCGTAGCTTGCTTATGATTAATATAGCTTGTCCCGACACCTCTAGCCTCTTGAATAAATTTCGAGGACGGAATTTTTTTAAGGTGGATAGAGTTGTCACTCCCGTTTCCCGTTATACGTATTTTTCAGGATACGTATACGGATTTCTGACAATTGTCAGGTGGCCCGTATTTCGATTTATCTTGCTTAGCTTAGCCTTGGTTTAATCTTGACTTGATTGGTTCAACATGGTTCAATATGACTTGACTTGGCTTGGTTTGGTTTATTTTGGGTTGAGATGAGAGGGGTTGCTATATAAGTCAACTTCTTCTCTCTCCTCCATTATTTGCATTTACTTCTTTATCTTCTTCATTTACCCCTCTCCATCTACACCCAAGAGCTCTAGGCAAGTGCAACTTGCTTCATGATGGATCTTGGATTTTATTGTTTCAATGTCTTCCTCTCCTAGTTCTAAGCCTCTTTAGAACTTGTCATTTTTGGTTTTGATGGATAGATTTTTGTAGATCTAGGTTTTGCCCTTTATCATGATTTTCTTGGTTTTGATCTATGAAAACTTGGTATTTTTGAAAACTAAATTTTTTATGTTGTAGAAAATTTCATTCTATCCAATTTTGACCTTTGAAAAGTTGGATTTGGACTTGTTTTGACCAAGTTATAGACTTTTGAAGCTATGGGTTCAAACCATGGAATTCCTGCTGATTTGGAGAAGACAGTGAGCAGTGTGCGCCAACTTTTTAGCCTGCGCCACTGTTGCGCACGCGCTCCTTAGCGCGGCGCAGCCTGACCCAATGCGCGCGCTCCTTAGCGCGGCGCAACCTGAGTCAGGCGCAACCTGAGTGCGGCGCAACCTGAGTCAGGCGCAACCTGAGTCAGGCGCAACACGAGTCAGGCGCAACTTGAGTCAGGCGCAACCTAGCCTCGCGCAGTCTAGTGCCTGGCGCAACTTGACTTGGCCCGACTCGTTCTGGCGCAACTTGACCCGACCTTGGCACCCCTATTCTCTTGGCGCAAAATTGTTAAAAATGTAACCCTTAACAGTAGTATTTTTTTGCAATGTAATTCTTAACAAATTTAACACAAAAAAATTATCAATAATTAACAGAACAAATTTTCGTAGTCTGTAACTGCTATGTTTGTTGGAAAACAAATCAACTCTTAGATTGTTGAAAATTATTTCCTTTTCTTTTTTTTTTAAAAATCTGCAAACAAAATAAAATAAATGTTATCGACCTCCAGGGAAGTCGCGCACGTAGCACTGTCCTAAGAGTTGATTCGGGTCTACATGCAGACTTGTTCCGAATGCTCCTAGTGGTGAAACCCCCGCCCTACCGGTATCTCCTCGTCGCACACAACTTGGAAAGAGCGACCCGAACTTAGCGTTGCCTAGAAAACAACAAGAAACTTAAGGAGATCGATTTCTTTTGAATTAAAAGGAGAGTACAAGAGAGAGAGAGAGAGAGAGAGAGAGAGAGAGAGAGAGAGAGAGTGGAGTTGTCACTTTTTAATAGAAGTTAGGTCTTTATATAACATTTTTAAATGCTAGTAATAGGCTCCAACATACAAGCCAAGAGAATCTCATGGAGAGAACCATTCTCCACCACTAAAAAGCCAAAATAATCGGTAAGAAGGACTTGATTTTTGTTTAGAGGACTTGACTTTTGTATGTAACATGCAACAGGATTAGCAAATAATCCATCTGTCTTCAAGCATGAATGAATAATTGTCACTTCGACTAGGTCAAGAAGAATTCTTGAACTTTGCATTCCAAGAATGATTAGCGGATGAGAAATTATGATCTAGAGAAACAGGTTAATTGGAAATATTGTCTCATATCAACTGATTATCCATACATTATTGTCACTAATCATAGAAGTTGCATATTCTGCAAAAAAAGAAAAAAAATTACGAATTTTTGTTTGCCAGATTTGACCTCTAATGATCAAATAGTTACATGATTCTATATTATATTTTGTGAATCAGAAAATAGTGAGATCATATTTCTTCTAATAATTTCTTAAGAAGTATCAATTTTCCTTATGAATACCTCAACCTGTAATACTTAGGTTAAAAGTCTACCCACATATATTGACACTTTTGGGTTCAAATAGGTCCAACCTATTCTTGATATATTTTTAAGGTTTGACCAAAAAATTTATATTTAATTTTATAATCATCTTTTAGATACTTTTTCTTGAGATGTTCGGCGTTACGTACGGAACTTTTAGTGCACGTTGCATTGCATGTCTTTTGGCCCACTTTTTCAACACCTACTATTTTTTATAAATGGAGCGATCCACTAAACTTTCTTCACCCAGCAAGAGGCTTGTGTCACTCGAGTTCCGCATCTTTTAGATACTTTCAATATTTTATCAGACTTCTGATTTAATAGATTTAAACAATAGTTTATTTATATTTTTGATGATTTTTATATTAGATGTATTTAATAGATTTAAACAATCGTCAAAAATCTAGTTTGTTAGAACGATTCAATAATAATTCTATGCATCGAGTTTCCATATCAAGCTAATACTTTGGTATTTAGGAATCTCACGTTATTTGGATAGAGTAATGTATTAATCCTTCCAAAGTGTCCCTCTAAACTGTTTTTTCTTGTATGGAGTTGACGTCACATCTGACATAGAAATTGACATCAAATTTTAACTGAAAAACTTCGTCAACTAATTTTTTAATATTAATATTATTTATTTTATCATGTTAAATATCATGTCAGATGTTATATCAGCAACCATATAAGAAATAATGATTTAAAGGAATACTTTGGAGGGGTTAATAGAATTGATACTTTGAAAGCATTAATAGCAGTTTTCAATTGGATATATTAAGTAGATGTAGTCATTGTTTGAGATCTATTGAAAGGGTCAGTATCTTTGAATCAAGAGTCCATCTTTAGTATTGAGCCTTCGTGTTTCTAAAAAAAATTCCCCAAAAATTTAATTTCTCTAAATATTAATTAGAGTAGCAACCATCACTTATTAGTATTTTTTTAACTCCCACCTTAATGGAAATAAATGATTGATTTTTTTCATAAGCTAGTCACGATGTGTTGTCTTCACATACTAGCCACTAAAGCTAGAAGGCTTTGACCACTTCTTATATATATATTAGTTACTTTCACGTGCGTTGTATGTAACAAAAGGAAAAAAATTACTATATTACTGAAATATATAAATTTAAATTATGTTAGAATATTTTGAATATATTTAGTTATGATTTATTACAAATATATTTGTGTTTAGTTATATAGTATCATTTAGTTAGTTTAAATATAATTTAAAATTTAAAATATTTTAGGATTTATACATGTTAATGTAGTTAGGAGAATTTTATGATTTTTTTCCAAGTATGTGAGAAAACAACTACAGTTACCGTACTTATTTTATTTTTTTAGTTTTTAAATTAATTGATTGATGATACATATATACACGACTTAGATAGGCTTTATTTGGAGTCGGTTCTAAGCCGCATTATAATTTGGAGGATAATGGTGTAGAGAAGCTTGGCTACGACTGCAGCTTCAGTATGGCATGTTTGGAGGGAGTGGAACAATCGCATATTTGAAGGGCTGAAGACAGTTTGGATTGGAATCATACATAATATACAATATGATGTACGTTGTTCAGGGTTGCCAAAGGGCAACTATAGGTAGTAGCATTCTTTGTACTATGGTATGTAACAAGATTTTGGAGCAATAAAATTACCTTCTTTCAAAAACAAGTATTTATGGTGCGGATGGAAAGTCCTGCTAAGGGAACCCCATGGAAGTACCGTCAACCCTCGACCGTTAATCGAGCGGGCAACCCTCCCCCCTCTCCCGCCCGCTCGAATCAATGGTCGAGGACGGACATGACTTCCGCGAGGCTCCCCCGTAGGACTCTTAATTCGTGTGTGTGTTGGGGGGGGAGCAATCCTCTAGCCTAGTGGTTAAGAGAGCTGCATGCGGCCCAAGTGGTCGGAGTTCGAGGCCCAGTGGAAGCAAGTTCATATGGGTGCGGGGAGTGGCGAGCAAAATCCAGCTATGTATGTACCGAGCGGTGAAGGGGCGCCTCCTGACATTGGAAAGACTCGAGAGGTTGGGTGTGCAAACACGAGGAACGGGCTGCATCTTGTGCCAACACAACCAAGAGAACTTTGGGTCATCTATTTTTTGATTGTGAGTTCTCATGGAAAATTTGGCACAACCAGTTAATATAGCTACAGATTACACAGAGTGCATCGTTGGACATGGCAGGATTCATGGGCATGATTACGCAGGCAGGGAACAAAGGCGTACTTTGGATGAAGGAAGCTAGAATGAGACTTGCGTCTGCAGTCTGGCATATATGGAGGGAGCGCAATAGACGTATATTTGATGGGCTTGCTACTTCTATAGGGATTAAACACAATATATAGTTTGATATTTCATGTATGATGGAGAGGAAGACGGTGCCGGATTTTTGAGGGGTACAAGGTGTATTTGTTCTGACTGATTATATAAAATTACAATTCTAATATATATATATATATATATATATATATATATATATATATATATATATATATATATATATATGAAATACCCAATTTTAGGGTGAGAGTTTATGAAAAATCCACCCGCAGGGTGGGCTTTATGAAATACCCAAAATTATATATTTTCACGTTAAATAATCCAAGATTCCCTTTAGATGCTCTGTATTTACAAAATTGTCATTTTGATAATATCATAACTACCCCCTTCGCACAAATTTGGTCATATATATGTATTTGAATTCACAAACTCAGATTTGGAATGCTATTTTCATCTTCTTCTCCACGAGAGATCTGAATTCCATTGCTCTCATCTTCAGCAGAGATCGCAAAGATCGTTTGTAGTTCACTGTGCTTATCTTCAGTCGAACACCGATCATCCCTCATCATCATCATCATCTTCGTGAAGAGATTTGAAATTTTTCGGCGATTAGGTCAATTGTGGAGTGAAGATATTCTTCTTCTTCTTCTCCATAAGAGTTAGCATCGTTTTGAAAGAAGAGCGAAAAACTCTTGAATCTTTATTACTGACAAAAAAAATTTCTAAAAACAAAAAATAAAAAAATAGGTTTCTGTCAACTGTTCTCTGTCATTTAACACGGAGAATAGCCATTCCCCATGACTATAACACGGAGAATGACCGTTCTTCTGCATTTTAACACGGGAAATGGTCATTCTCCGTGATTTTAACAACGGAGAATGATCATTCTAAGTGATTTTAACATGAAGAATGACTATTCTCCTGTATTTTTAACACTAAAAATGATCATTCTCCGTGATTTTAACACGGAGAATGACCGTTCTCCGTGATTTTAATACGGAAAATGGTCATTTTTCGTGATTTTAACAATGGAGAATGGTCATTCTCCGTAATTTTAAACGGAGAATGACCATTCTCCTGTATTTTAACACGGAGAATGACAATTCTCCGTCAATTTAACTAGGAGAATGGCCATTCTTCGTGATATTAACACCGAGAATTACCATTCTCCGTGATATTACCACGGAGAATGGTTATTCTCTTGTATTTTAACACGAAGAATGGCAATTAATTCTCCGTGATTTTAAAACGAAGAATGATCGTTCTCCGTGATTTTAACACGGAGAATGGTCATTCTCCGTGATTTTAACACGGAAAATGACTATTCTCCTGCATTTTAACACAGGGAATGAGCAGTTGAAACTTTGAAGGGCCATAACTTTTGACTGGAGGTCGAAATGAGGTCCGGTTTGTCGCAAAAGGAACGTATTTTCGATGAGCCTGAGATAAACCGTTTTATCGTTTGACGGGCTTTCGAAATTTTAGATTCGTAAAAAAATAATATTTGGACCTCAATTTTAACACCGGGAATGACCATTCTCCGGTTTGTCGCAAAATGGTCATTCTCCTGTATTTTAACACGGAAAATGACAATTTGATGCTGCTGATGATGACGAAGTGGGAACTGATAATGACGACATGGTGTGAAGATTGCGAATGGAGAGTAACTGACGAGTTTTTGAAGCAAGGTTTGAAGATTTTGGAGAAGAAAACCTAGATTCGAAAGTGAGCAGCGTATGGAAGAAGATGAAGAATCGAAACTTTTTTTTTTGAAGAGTAGGTTTCGTGGGTGTTTTCAATAAATTAGAAGGACAAAAATGTCATTCCGAACCATTTTATGTATTTTTCACCATCGGCATCTAAATTGCAATTGGAATAGGATTCAATAGGTCTAAATTTCTGCTTACAGGTTCAAATTTTTTAGCGAAGTGAATAAAACATTACAAACTGATCACATAGGCAGGTGCACACATCTGCTTATTTAAGTAGGGCTGCAAATGAGCCAAGCCGTTCGCGAGCTGCTCGAAGCTCGGCTCGATAAAAGCTCGTTTGAGCTCGGTTCATTTAGTAAACAAGCTGAGCTCAAGCTTCATTTTTGAGCTCGTTTAATAAATAAGCCAAGCTCAAGCATAGAAGTACTCGGCTCGTTTGAACTCGCGAGCCGGCTCGTTTATGAGCTTGCGAGCTTGCTCGTTTAGAAGCTCGTTTGTTCTTTGTTGAATTTTAATTATATATATATATATATTTGTTTGCATTATATATTTATATGTCCATAATAATTGATATTAAGAAACTGTTTTAATTAAAATTTTATAAATAAATTGTTAATATTATAGTTACTTGAATTCAAACCTAACTAAATTGAAATCGAGCTCGTTAATCTTGAAATCAAGCTTAATGAGCTTGAAATAAAGTTGAACAATCTTGAAATCAAGCTTAATGAGCTTGATTTTGAGCTTATCAAGCTTGTTTATCAAGCTTGAATCAAGCTTGCTTATCAAGCTTGAATCAAGCTTGCTTATCAAGCCAAGCTCAAGCTCAAACCAAGCCAAGCTCAAGCTTAATAAAAACAAGCTCAAGCCAAGCTCAAGCTCTAAAATAAAAAAAATTATCAAGCTCGAGCTCGAGTTCGAGCTCGATTAATTCTAGTCAAGCCAAGCTCAAGCTTACAAAAGCTTAGCTCGGCTTGGCTTGTTTGCAGCCCTATATTTTGTTAGTCCCTTGGCGAACAATCGATGGAAAACCATGAATTCAGAAACTATTGTAAAGACAATGTTTCCAGCAACAATACCTTAAAGAAGGTGATGTTGTATTACGGGAATCTAAAAAGATTTTGTAATATTTCTCGAAGGCAACAGAACCGTATAACTTCTAAAGAGAAGCGACGGTATTCTCGAAGGCAACAGAACCGTATAACTTCTAAAGAGAAGCGACGGTATTCTCGAAGGAAACAGAGGAAGAAGAAAGCCTGCTGGGGTGAAAGATCACCGGCGCTCAAAGCTATATCCGCCTTACGGACAAGCCTCCAGGAACCAGCAAGTTCGAAGAGAACTTTAGAACGCTGGCCAAAAATGTCGACGACTCCTCGGAATAGCAGCAGCACTTCTCTCTCTCTTTAGAAATTTTATGTGTATTTTCTGTAACCCTGGGGAGAGGAGATGCTGCTGATATTATAGGCACGAGGTGGGCTTTTCAAATTCTGAACGCACGCCCTGGTTTAATGCCAGATCCAAATTTTCTGGATCTGAGCCATTTCTGGATCTGAGCCATTTCCGGATCTGAGCCCACAAGACCCGCGGACGTTACATAATTTGAACGGCCCACTCGACCCGCTCGACCCATACGACCCGTACGTCCCGTACACTCCGTACGCTCCGTACGCCTCGCACGCCTCGCACGCCTCGCACGCCACGCAGGGCCGCGCAGAGGCTCGCGCACGAGCGCAACTAAAGCGCACAATGCGCTTGCGACGAGCTGTCGTGCTAAGTGCAAAGTGCCATCAAAAAGCCACAATAAGCCTCAAAAGCCCATTAGCCCAAGCCCAAGCCCAAGCCCGAGTCCGAGTCCGAGTCCGAGTCCGAGTCCGAGTCGCTAAGCCCCTTCGGGGCTTAGCTCCAATAGATTTAAATCTATTTTTATTTGGCCAAAAGTTGGTTTCTTATTCTCACCTCTATGTAAAATCCTCCCACATGGCACCCTCCATTGGGCCTCAACCCATGTGCATCTCTCTATTCCTTCATAAGTAATATATAGAGATATATATTGGTGTGATTTTCCGATGTGGGACTATCTTTTAACAATAGAATGTTGTGAACACACACAACACAAAGAATAAAACACCAACAATCCCCCACATATCTCTATATATATGAGTTAAGCGTTCCACATAATAACTGTCCATTATGCATTAGGATAGATATCGCTGACGACTTGAATCTTCCCGCATGGGTTGAACAACAATATGATACAAGAATGGACTACGCCTTGAATTCTGTACCACAACTGTAATTTTTTCCACTCACATAATGTAGTTATCTGTGCTTCTGGCTGCACATTAAAGGCCTTGTGCCAGCCTGGATTTCAATGTATGTATTTTGGGCGTCTACAAATTTACCTTCAAGAAATGGCCTATTTTTCTGTCCATACATTATAGGTGAGTTCTTTATTAAAGAGATATGGCATGAAGCGTCCAACGCTTCCTTTGCGGTGCTACGCCGCTATGACATGGCCTTAAGCCGAGGACCTTACCCCGAATCACCGGGAACCTTATCGTAGTGTCATACTACCCGTAGCATGAGGTCTAGCCCCTTTGTAGTGCCAAACTACCCAGCATGAAGCCTTACGCTTCTGTGCGGTGTTACGCCGCTACGACATGGCTTGCAAGGCCGAGGCTTTATCCCTAGCCGGGTTTACCTCATTGTGGTGTCGTGCCACCCGTAACATGAGGAACACCTCCTCTTTGTAGTGCTGACTACATCCCTCTTTAATTTAATATACAGCATTAGGCCAACTGCCTATTTGCGGTGCTACGCCGCTGTGACTTGGCTAACATAGCCGAGGATTTACCTCCTTCGAGAACCTCATGGTGGAGTCACCGCCACACATAGCATGGAGTCACACTCCTTGTAGTGCTGTGCTACCATGCTTCCTGTAAAGCATAACAGACCTTCACTCAGTCTGAGAACTCATTAAGGCATTATGCCATCCTTCCCACAGGATTAATTTTCCGTAGAAAATTCATAGTAGACAACAGTGGTTCTGGGTTCGAAACCCTTCCATGTTCCGCAGAACAAGTACCCACTGTTAACTAATATTTTTCCAGTCAATAGTTCTCCCTTGAATCAAAAATTAGATATCTGGTAGATTTCTCTTTGAACCAATAACATAAAATTTATTGATAGAATTATAATGACACAATATTAGAATGCCTTCAAACCCATCTTCCTTACTGTGTCCTCGACCAGCTGTCGTTTGAGGCCTTTCGTGAACGGATCCGCCAGGTTCTCCTGACTCCGAACATCGATCACTGCAATGACGTCTCATTTGATGAGATCGTTCACTGCTCTGTGCTTTAACCGCACAGTCCTCTTCTTTCCGTTAAAGAGTTCATTTGATGCTACTGCTGCTGCCGCCTGGTTGTCACAGTATCAGGATTGCCGGTATCTGAGCTCCAACCACTGGAAGATCATACATGAGCTCCCGAAGCCACTCTGCTTCATCTGCAGCAGCATCCAATGCAAAAAATTCAGATTCCATGGAGGAGCGAGATAACATTGTCTGCTTCTTCGATTTTCACGATATAGCAGCTCCGCCCAAGGCGAATATGAATCCACCTGTAGAATACTCGCTCTCTACCTCTGAACACCAGCTAGCATCACTGAAGCCTTCCACTACTGACGAATCTCCGCTGTAGTATAGTGCAAATGTCTGAGTCTTTTAAGATATCTCATAACATGCTTCACAGCATTCCAGTGTTCAACGCCTGGGTTGCTAGTGAACCGACTCAGCATTCCCACCGCAAAAGCTATGTCAGGCATTGTGGCAGTAGTAGCGTATATCAAGCTTCCGATGATGCTGACGTACTCCAATTGCTTGACGCTTTCTCTCGAATTTGGCTCCAGCTTCTGATCACTCCGGTACGGTGTATCAATTATAGGAAGATCTTGATACCCGTATCGAGTGAGCATTTTCTCAATGTAATGAGATTGTGACAGTGCTATTCCCGTGCCTGTCCGGATGATCTTGAGCCCCAAGATAACATCGACATCCCCCAAGTCCTTCATACTGAACTTGGTCGAGAGAAATTTCTTTATCTCTGTGACACAGCTTAAATCCGTACCTAGGATTAGCATGTCGTCAACGTATAGACAAACGATAACTCCTCTTCCGTCAGCAAACTTAGTATAGACACACTTGTCTGTTTCACTGACCTTGTAGCCATTTGACCTTATCACTTTGTCAAACTTCTCATGCCACATTTTGGGAGCTTGTTTCAAACCATACAGAGACTTCATCAACTTGCAGACTTTGTCTTCCAGACCTCTGACGACAAAACCTTCTGGTTGTTGCATGTAGATCTCTTCTGTCAGCTCGCCATTAAGGAATGCCATTTTTACATCCATCTGATGTATCACTAGTTTGTGTATTGCTGCTAGAGCAATTAACAATCTGATGGTTGTCATCCGAGCTACTGGAGCATAAGTATCAAAATAGTCGATCCCCTGTTTCTGAGCAAACCCTTTGGCCACTAGCCTGGCCTTGAATTTGTCAATGGTTCCATCTGCTTTCATCTTCTTCTTGAAGATCCATTTGCATCTGATGGGTCTTGCTCCTTCTGGCAGGTCAATTAACACCCATGTATTATTGGAGGTGATTGAGTCAATCTCATTGTCTATCGCCTCCTTCCAGAATACAACATCTCTGGTCTTCATCGCTTTATCATAGGTAAGCGGATCTGCTTCCACATGATAAGTGACGAAGTCATCTCCGAAGTCTTTCGGCCTCCTTACTCGCTTAGTTGACGGCTCAGCGAGTTCTGGTTCAACCGGTGTCTCTTCGACAATAGCTTCTTCTTGGACTACTGGTTCTTTAAGGACTTCTGTCTGCTTTGCACTCTCATCATTCTCCGGAAGATCCACGAGAACAATATTTTTGTGCCTTGCAAACTTGTCTTCAAAATATTCAGCATCGCGAGATTCAATGATATGATTTGATTCTATATCAAGGAATCTTCGAGCATCACTCTTCTCGGCATAACCCAAGAAGATAGCCTTAGTGGTCCTAGTCCCCAGCTTCTGAATCTTCAGATCTGGGAGCTTCACGTAAGCCAGACACCCCCACACTCGAATGACATTCAAGTTAGGTCTGACTTTGAACCAGAGTTCATGAGGTGTTATGTCCGAAGTTGCATACGGTACTCTATTGAGAATGAAAGTAGCCGTTAATGCAGCTTCTCCCCAGAAGCTCTTTGGAAGACCCACAGTCAACAGCATAGAGTTCATCATCTCTGTCAACGTTCTGTTCTTCCTTTCTGCTACTCCGTTGGATTGAGGAGAGTACGGAGCCGTCGTCTCATTTATGATTCCATGTTCTTTACAGAATGATGAGAAATCATGAGACCGATACTCCCCGCCTCGATCACTCCTTAGCCTTTTGAGTTGTTGTCTAGTTTGCCGTTCAGCCTCGGCCCTGAACTCCTTGAACTTCTCGAATGCTTCGTCTTTAGACTTGAGCAGGTAGACAAAAGCATACTTTGAGAAGTCATCGATGAAAGTAATAAAATACTTCATCCCGGCTTTTGTAGAGAATTGCTTGAAATCACAGATATCTGAGTGAACCAACTCCAAAAGATCTGTGCTTCGATGGACCCTGTGAAAGGGTTTCCTTGTGATCTTCGTCTGAGCACACACTTCATATTTCTCTACCTTACCCCCACACTTGGAGATAAGTCCTAGGCTAGACATTTTGTTAATTCTTTTACAATGAACATGTCCTAGCCTATTATGCCACAACTCAAAAGAATAGTTCAAAGTAGAAATAGCATTAATATCATTTTGCTGGGTTACAACAAGCTGAATTTTGTACATTCCTTCAGTCTGGAAAGCTTTTTCGAAGAATGTACCCTTCTTGGACATCACCATCTGGCCAGCATTGATGTCCATCCTCAAGCCTGCGTTGTAAAGCAGGCTCCCAGAGATCAGGTTCTTAGCAATTGCAGGAACATGCTTTACTCCTTGAAGCGTCAGAGTGTTTCCCGATGTGAGTTTCAGTTCCACCGTCCCGATCCCCAGTACTTCAGCTTGTGCCTAGTTTGCCATTATAACTTTCTCGAAAGTTGGCTCATAGGAGTCGAACCATTCCTTGTCTGAGCAGACATGACATGTCGCACCAGTGTCTATCCACCAGTTCGAGTCGACCCCCACATTTGCAACCTGCGCTATCATTGCAACCAGATTAGTAACCAAAGAAACCTTACTAGGCTCACCTTTTTTTGGTTCCTTGTAGTCACTTTTGTAGTGGCCCTTCTTGCCACATTTGTAAAAAGTCACATGGGACTTGGACTTCTGATTCTTGAATGAAGGACTCTTCACTTTTAGATTAGTGAAGTCCTTCTTCTTCTTGTGAGGAGAAGCCGCCTACTTCCCCTTGTACTCTCTGGTTTAGACCAGATTTGCTTTCGCCAGTTGTTTGGACAGAGAATCCATCTTCTGTTGAGAGCGCATCTCGTCCTCAACATGGATCTCTTGCAGGAGATCTTCCATACATATGTCCAGCTTCTTGCGGTGTATCCTTGCATAGAAGTTGCTCCAACCCGCAGGAAGTTTAGAGACGATTCCTCCAACGACAAACTTGTCGACAAGAGGCATCTTCTCGTCATCCAACTTTTGGCGCAGCTTCAAAAACTCCTTTACTTGGGGCAGCATAGCCTTCTCATCTTCGAAGGTCCACTTGTGGTATCTTTCAACCAAGAAGATCTTGGACCGATTCTCGTCATCTTCGTACAATTTCCCCAAGGAGTCCCAAATCTCTTTGGCAGAATTCTTCTTAGAATAGGACTCTGCCAGAGAGTCTTCCATGCTATTGAGAATCAACAGTTTACAGATACTGTTTTCTCTAATCCATTTTGTCTGCTTGGACTTAGCAGCTGCAATAACTTCTGCGGTTCCGGTTGTTGGAACGATCGGTTCTTCCTCATTCAGCACGTGATCAACTTCCACGAGTTGAATGTTTAAGGTTACTTTCCGTTTCCAGATTTGGAAATGTTCGCCGTCGAATTTCTCCAACTTGTTAAAGTCGATATTGATGAGCGATGCACGTGAGTTATCCATCTTTTCTGTATAGCTTTGTGATTGTTAGTCCCTTGGCGAACAATCGATAGAAAACCACGAATTCAGAAACTATTGTAAAGACAATGTTTCCAGCAACAACACCTTAAAGAAGGTGATGTTGTATTACGGGAATCTAAAAAGATTTTGTAATATTTCTCGAAGGCAACAGAACCGTATAACTTCTAAAAAGAAGCGACGGTATTCTCGAAGGCAACAGAACCGTATAACTTCTAAAGAGAAGCGACGGTATTCTCGAAGGCAACAGAGGAAGAAGAAAGCCTGCTGGGGTGAAAGATCACCGGCGCTCAAAGCTATATCCGCCTTACGGACAAGCCTCCAGGAACCAGCAAGTTCGAAGAGAACTTTAGAACGCTGGCCAAAAATGTCGACGACTCCTCGGAATAGCAGCAGCACTTCTCTCTCTCTTTGGAAATTTTCTGTGTATTTTCTATAACCTTGGAGAGAGGAGATGCTGCTGATATTATAGGCACGAGGTGGGCTTTTCAAATTCTGAACGCACGCCCTGGTTTAATGCCAGATCCGGATTTTCTGGATCTGAGCCATTTCCGGATCTGAGCCCACAAGACCCGCGGACGTTACATAATTTGAACGGCCCACTCGACCCGTTCGACCCGCTCGACCCGTACGTCCCGTACGCTCCGTACGCCTCGCACGCCACGCACGCCACGTAGGGCCGCGCAGAGTGCAAAGTGCCATCAAAAAGCCACAATAAGCCTCAAAAGCCCATTAGCCCAAGCCCGAGCCCGATCCCGAGTCCGAGTCCGAGTCCGAGTCCGAGTCCGAGTCGCTAAGCCCCTTCGGGGCTTAGCTCCAATAGATTTAAATCTATTTTCATTTGGCCAAAAGTTGGTTTCTTATTCTCACCTCTATGTAAAATCCCCCCACATGGCACCCTCCATTGGGCCTCAACCCATGTGCATCTCTCTATTCCTTCATAAGTAATATATAGAGATACATATTGGTGTGATTTTCCGATGTGGGACTATCTTTTAACAATAGAATGTTGTGAACACACACAACACAAAGAATAAAACACCAACATATTTAAGTATACATATGCCACACAAAGAAAATCACGACACCGCGACGCGAACGGTACTGTTCTAATTGTTGTCCATCCAGAACTGAGCCTGGAGCCAATCCACCGTCTTCTTGTCCAACTTAAACGCCTTGGCGAGCACATCGTCCAAAATGGGCGGCTTCGCCCCGAAGACGGCATTGGCCACCGTGATCACGCCGGGGTTATGGCTGCTCAGCGCCGCGATCGCCACCGCGTCGCCCTCCCCGGAGTTGAGCTAGAAGTGCACGAGCCCCTGGGGGAACACGAAGACGTCGCCCTTGCGGAGGACCTTGGCGAAGAGTATGTTGCCGGGATTGGACGTCACGAACCCGACGTAGAGGGAGCCTTCTAGTACCGTCAGGATCTCGGTGGCCCGAGGGTGGGTGTGGGGCGGGTTGAGCCCGTAGGGCTCGAAGTCTATGCGGGCTAGGGAAATGCCAAGGGTGTTCAGGCCCGGAAGCTGGCCTGCGGCGACCAGCGTGACCATGGACCCGAGCGGGTTGCTCGTGTTGCCGGGCTCGTCGAGGCCGGGGAAGAAGAAGTCCTCTGGCTTTGCGAGCTTCGGGTCCTCACAGACTAATCCATTCACAAAACACTGCAGCATACGTAAATAAAAATATGGTAAAACGTTATACAATTACACGTACATAAATTTACAGAGGGTGTGGTACAATGCATGCGTGAATAAAACAAAATGAAACTGGTATTAGAGGATATATATAAATGGGACAGACATCAACATTAATAAAATAATTCGTAATTTTTCTGCTAGGGACGCAAAGTATGAATCAAATCCATGATTTTGGTGTTCAAAGAACGAAAAAGCCACCAGCTACATAATGAATGGGGTTATTTAGTTTTATGGTCTCGTATAATTTTGAAAATTTACGTTTAGGTTTTATATTGTCTTTGAATTAAATACTGAAGGTTGGACTGACCGTCCAAAATTAATGAAAGGCATTTATTGTCAATATTATATGAGATCCTAAAACTAAATTCAAAATTTGGATATTGTGGATACCTAAACGAGATCTAACGGTCAGCCAAAGTCAACCGTCGGCACGAGACCCAAAATCTCTTCCGAAAAATATGGAGGTCTAAACGCACATTTTGAATATTATACGTGACCCTCAAACTACATACCCCTAAAGAATGTGTCCATAAATGTTTCAAAATTGGTAAAGTCAGTAAGAAATGGTGAGTGAGAGAGTATATAACTATATATACCAGGGGACATTTTGACACCAACACAAAAGTCCTGGAGAGGGCTAGGATCAGAAGCAATCGCAAGTGAAAATGTTGTAATCGTAAGAACCGCCAGGAGGAACAAGTTGGCAGCCATCTCTTTGAGTTCTCTCTAGCTAGCTAGCCAACTTAAGGAAAATGATAAATAATGAAGAAGATGGTTATGATGATTAATATTGGATGAAGAAGAAGGTGATATATTCACTGGTATATATATATATATAGAGAGAGAGAGAGAGAGGGGAGGGGTGGGGAGGGTGACGTGGAGATTTTTCGATTGTGGTAAACATTTGCATTGATACGTTCTCGTTAATTCTCAGTTTCAATTGGAAAAAGTGTCTCTGTGGTTGTTAAATTAAGAGTATAGTCATCTGTGGTTGTTAGTTGTTACCACCTTTAGGAAAATAATTGGACCTTGTCTTCTCATAAGAGTGTGAAAGTTTTTTTTTTTTGGTTTGTTAGACAAGTCCCATGCAGGTTTTTTTTTTTTTGGTTTGTTAAGACGTACTTCTAGGTATTAAATATAGACACCCCCATGCAGTTTTTCTTCTTCTAGAGACTACTTAGAAATAAACCATTCTTTTCTCTAAATAGTCCTTTTAGTAGTTTGATCTCGCTTTTTTTTTCTCTCTGACGCAGAGCTTATTTTCAACTCCCGCCATTTTTATAAATGGAACGATCCACTGATCTTTCATCACTCTGCAGTCAGAGTTTTATGCCTCCTTCCGGTAATCACAATAGTCATTCAAGTTCGGCATCTTTTAGATACTTTCAATATTTGATTAGACTTCTGATTAATAGATTTAAACAATCTTAGACTTATATTTTGATGCTTTTTATATGAGCTGTTTTTAATAGATTTAAACAATCCTCAAAGATTTAGTTGGTTAGAATGGTTCAATAATATTTTTTATGCTAATACTTTGATATTTAGGAATCTGATCATGTTACTTGGATAGAGTAATGTATTAATTCCTTCAAAGTATCCCTCTAAACTATTCCTACTTGTATGGAGTTGACGTGACATCTGACATATAAATTGACATAGCAAACTCAAAAAATTCATCAACTAATTTTAATTTTAATTGTAAAATTTACTATATCAAATGTTGTTAGATGTCACGTCAGCTATTACGTAAGAAATGATGATTTAGAATACTTTAGAGGGATTAATAGAATCGTTACTTTGAAAGCATTAATAGCAATTTTCTTTTGTACCTATTAAGCAGATGTAGTCAATGTTTGAGATCTATTGAAAGAGTTGATATCTTTGAATCAAGAGTCCATCTTTAGTACTGAGCCTTCGTGTTTAAAAAAAAAATTCTCCAAATGTTGAATTTATCTAAATATTAATTTGGAGTAGCAACTATCACTTATTAGTATTTTTTTAACTCCCACCAAATAATTCATTATTCCATAGGATCGAACCAGCTAGCCAGGATGCGTTATGTGCAGACATGCAGACCATTATATATATATATATATATATATATATATATATATATATATATATATATATATATATATATATATATATATAAAATGGCTAGGTTTTTCGCATCGACCTCCGCTGGCGGCGCGGAAAAGGGAAAAGAAGATTGGGATCCAGGCTTCAATCCAGGAGATATCTCGACGACGGAGGGGAGACAAGAGGAATGGGGGGCGGACGGAGGATAGACCACTGTCAGAGACGTCGGAAAGTGCAACCGAATTACAGACTCCCGACCTCAGTCGAAGGAGAAAGATCAAGCGGTCGGCGATTCCAACCACGAGCTAGAGGACCTAGTGGCGTGAAGTTCGACGAGGGGGGAAATGGAGAGGGAACTCAAATAAGCAAGGGAGTTCAAGCAGAGGTAAGGAAGGAGACAACTATGAGCAGGGACAATCAACGCTTCATGCCTCATAATAGTGGAGGCAAACCGATGAGTGGGGGATTCGGGGGAGCTGGAGAAGGAGAAAGGGCTAGGAATATACATTCACACCCACCGTCCCAAGCAAATCCTGATCCTGCGATTGGAAGGAAGGGGAGGTCCTGGGCTGAGATGTGTCGGGCCAACTGCCCTTCGACAAGTGACGAAATGCAATACGTTGAGCCAACACAGAAGGAATGACGAGTGATGGCAGAGTTCACCGACGAGGATCTGGAGGAAATGGAGGAATATTGGATGAACGCGTTGGTTTTATACATCATGGGAAACAAACCATTCTATGGCCACATTAGAGCATTCGCCAATAGAGTGTGGCACCCGAAAGGAAGTATGGAGTTCTTCCCAAGGGGATGGTTTTTTCTTCGTCAGATTTGGGATGACAGAGGATCTGGAGAGAATTCCTCATGGTGGGCCATGGACGTTTGACGAAAGGGCAATATTTCTAAAGAGATGGTCGACTGGGATTAGATGCGAAAGAGAGATACTCACGTCTACCCCAATCTGGGTCAGATTCCCCGAGCTCCCAATTTAATATTGAAGCATTCCAATGCTTATGAAGCTTACCAGCCTTCTAGGAGTCCTAATCAAGGCAGACGAGGCTACTGCGAAAAATAGTAGGATCTCATTTGCCCGCGTCTTTGTTGAGATAGAAGCGGGGGTCAAGTTGCCAAGAGAGATCGAATATGTGGTTCCTAATGGCCAGATATTCAACCAGCGGGTCAAATACGAATGGGTCCCTCCATCATGTGACATGTAAGTGTTTCGGACACTTTCAGGCAAGTTGCAGAAGAGCAGAGCAATCAGACACAGGGGAGGAAGCAACAGATAGCATTCCACCATTAGAGGTAGTCTTCAAGTCAAGCAGAGAAGATGTACAGATGGGGGACTCAGCGGAAGGGGCTAAGGAGAACAATTCAGAGACTCTGAAGCAGCAGGGAAAACCCTTCGAGGAAGAAATAAGAGTGATCACGGAGTTCACCACATTTGAGGGTATCAAGAATCTACTCGAAGAGGGAGCCAAACTCACAATCCTGGGTAAAAGACTAAGCTTCACCTCTCCAAAGAGCAAACAGATCCTAGCAATAGAAGGGACCAATAGTCAAGCCCATAGAAAGGGAGAATCAGGAATCCAAAATGCTCAATCTCCTAACGCGAGCAAAGAAGCTATAAACTCAGGAAGAGAAATATTCCTGGTCCATCTAATCCTAAGGGACCAGCTAGGAACATACTGCAAGGAGTGGCTAATAAGGATGCTCGGCTCACTAAAGCTAATCCACAATGGGCGCGGTGATCCAAAAGGCAAGACCAACTCAACAAAGTGAGAAGGGATTAACAATGCAAATTCAAATAGCTCACCCGCTCCTTCCCGGGTGAGCGAAAGGTTTTCGAATGAACACTCTGATATTGTTTAATGTCGATCATCTCTTGGAATGTTAGGCGAGCCAAATCATTAGGAAGATGGAGAAGCATTCGGGATATAGCAAGAAGATACAATAGCACGATAGTTATAGTTCTAGAGTCGAAGATCAAGTCTTCGGCATTGCTCGAGAGGAGAACCCCGGGGAACTGGGCGGCAGTTCATAACTTACATTTAAACGACATGGCTAGAATCTGGATTCTCTTGGACAAGGGCATATGGAGAGGAGCGCTCAGATTTGAATCTCAACAATTAATGGCAGTCGAATTCTCCAATGAGGGTGGTATGAAGATGATGGTTTGTGCTATATATGGTTTTAATGATCACAATAAATGCACAACCATGTGGAGGGACATTGAAGCTGTAAGTCAAGGCATGGGTAAGACCCTGCCACTTTTACTCATTGGTGATTTTAACGCCTTAATGTACAAGGAGGAGAAGAGGGGAGGGAGCTTGTGTCTGACAACATACTTGAGGACTTCCAAGTCTGCGCGCTCAAATCTGGCATCTCTGACTTGCATAGATCGGGAGTGGTCTGGACATGGAGCAATCAGGCGTCAGAGAATTGTTAGTGTAGAAGATTCGTGGAACAGAACTCAGAATCATTGAGGCGTGTGAATCACTGTCCTCAAGAAAAGATTTGCCCCTTATCGTAACTGTAAGGCTCGAACGGCGACTTTCCTCCAGGATACAACAACGAGTTACAGATAGCAGTACCTATCTGCAACCTACAATCGAACAGGGAAGAAGACGAACGGCAGCGTTTCTGATCTCTCTCTATTTGGTGGTTTTGGATCTCAGCGGTGTGTTCTTTATGTGAAGAAAGAATGAATAAATAGAGTTGCAAAACTCTAAAACTGTTAGATCGTGAACCAAATCTCAGGAGGAGAATCAGGAACGTGTATGAGACGTGTTGAATGAGTAGTAGCGGTTAAATAATGGACCGCATAAATTACGGGCTAACTACCAAGAGAAAATAAAAAGTAGGGTCGTGTCCCGCCACCTACGGGCGACGGCCCGCATGCGCATTAAGGTTTTCTGGAGCTTCCCTCCAAACCGGGTGCATTCTAGCCCAATGCCCCCGGACGGCGAGCACCCCTCTACTACCCACTCATCACAACCATATTGTAGAAGGTGTAAACATATATTACCACTCACAAGGTGGGTTTTAAGCGATGTGGGACTAAACAAAGTCTCTTTCCTTTTGTCTATGGTGTATTTGAAATACTTACAAAGTGGAACTAAAACAAGAGTTCCAATAATCCCCCACTATTTCAAAATACACCACATGCTATGTCTATACCGACTACACCTCCCCCACAAATTTTGAAATATGTGGTTGTCTCATCTGCTAGCCGTAGCACGAACACAATGCCTAAGTACTGGTGCCTTTCAGCTATGAACCAGCCATTAGGATAGCAAGACTTGTTCACAGGAGGTTGGTGAAACAAGTTTCTATGAACCAACAACCTTAAATGTGAACAGAGGTCCTACTAACAGAACTTTGGCGAGGCACCCCCACATTCTGAGATATTTTAGGTTAGGCGTATAGCCTTTCCATAACTCATAGGGTGTCTTGCCAGTTGCCTTATAAGGTATTCTATTCTGAACAAAACAAGCAGATAGGATGGCTTCCCCCCACAAGTTCAGGGGTGCACCTGAATTAACCAGCATAGCATTCATCATCTCTTTCAAGGTTCTATTCTTTCTTTCAGCTACCCCATTCGATTCAGGTGAATATGGAGGGGCAGTCTCATGAATTATGCCAAGTGGTTCACAATGGTCAGCAAAGGGATTAGACTCATATTCACCTCCCCTATCTGACCTAAGCCTTTTACTTTTCCTATCTAGTTGATTCTCAACTTCAGCTTTATATTTAGAAACATCTCACCTGCTTCATGCTTGTTTCTGAGGAGATATACTTTCGTGTATCTAGAGTAATCATCTATAAAGGTAATATAATAATATTTCCTCCTCTAGACATTAAGCTTCTAAATTCAGCAAGATCGGTGTGAACTAAGAAAAGTAAATCAGTATTATCTCTAGAAACAACAGGTAAACAACCATTTTTGATGCTTTAACTTCAGCACATACTTCGCACTTATCATTCGTTGGTTTAGTGATGTTAGGAAATAAACCAATTTTTCTTATTTCCTTAATATAAGGTGCAAAAATATGTCCTAGTACCATGCCACGAATCAAAAGAGTCAACCATGTAAGCAGAAGAAGCAGAATTTTCATTAATAACAGTTTTGAGTACATTCAAAAGAAATAAACCCTGGTTACAATACCCTTTCCCGATGAATGTCTCATTCTTAGAAAGCACTACCTTGTTTCATTCCATGTTCACTTTGATTCTAGCTTGAACCAAAAGTGACACAGAGATCAGATTGCAGCGAATGTCAGGAACATGCAGTACATTATCCAGTGAAAGGGTTTTCCCAGAAGTCAAGTTGAGAAGAACTGTGCCTTTTCCAGGACGGGTACAGGCCTAGAGTCACCCATATAGACTCGTTCTTCTCCATCTTTCACTTGTGTGTACTCTGAGAAAGACTTTAAGTCACCACAGATGTGACGGGTTGCTCCAGATTAATCAATAACCCAGTCTTTTTTCTCCGCCACCATGTTCACAACAGAGACAACAGCAGCAAAGACATCATCCTTCACTATATTAGCTTTCAGAGTGACATCTTTGTTGTCTCCATCCTTCTTGTGTCTGCACTGAAAAGCATGATGTTCGGGTTTTCCACAAACATAACAATTTTCTTTATTCTTCTTAAAAGGACGGGAATTGTTAGTCTTCGAAATAGAAGATTTCTTATCGGTTTTCTTAGGATTTCTCCTAAACCGATTAGAACTAGAACTGGGATTACCTTCCACAATATTAGCCTTAGAGTCAAACTCCGTAGCTAATCTTGCGTCAAGTTTCCTGTTTTTCTCTTCAATCCGGACATGAATAATCACGTCTTCCAGACTCATCTGCTCCTTTTGTGCTTCACCTTGTCCTTGTAGTCTTTCCATGATTCAGGTAGTTTCTCAACCAAACAACCAGAGACGAAAGCATCAGGGAGTTCAATATCCTCAGTTTTAAAGCATTTAAAAGAACTTGAAATTCAATGATTTGAGAAGAGATATCTCTAGAGTCAACAAACTGGAATTTAAGATAATTCCCAATAGCATACTTTTGAGTACCAGCATCTTCGATTATACTTCTTATTCATATTTTCCAGATTTGTAAGCGATTTATATGAATAGCATATATCGAAGATCTCATTCGACAAGGTGTTTAGAATAGTGTATCGGCATACCTTGTTTCCTTGCTGCCACTCATCGTGTAGTTTTTGGAAATATCGTAAGCGTTGGCAGCATCTTCTATGTTAGTGAATCGAACTCCATAGCCGTCGGTTTTTCTGGTTAGGTTCAGTCAGGTACTTCGCATAGTTCAGCACGTCTAGACAGACGTAGATCCTCTCCTCCAGCGTTTGAAGTGGGTACCGTTGAAAACTTCAATCTTCGAAACGTCTGGAAGCCTTGAACGAGATTGAACGGATCCAGCAGCAGCAGCGAGATCATTGTTCTGAGAAGCCATCTTTTTTGAGATTTTTGGTGTAGAAGCTTCGTGGAACAGAACTCAGAATCGTTGAGGCGTGTGAAGCAGGTCCTCAAGAAAAGATTCGCCCCTTATCATAACTGTAAGGCTCGAACGGCGACTTTCCTCCAGGATACAACAACGAGTTACAGATAGCAGTACCTATCTGCAACCTACAATCGAACAGAAGAGAAGAAGACGAACGACAGCATTTCTGATCTCTCTCTATTTGGTGGTTTTGGATCTCAGCGGTGTGTTCTTTCTGTGAAGAACAAATGAATAAATAGAGTTGCAAAACTCTAAAACTGTTAGATCGTGAACCAAATCTCAGAGGAGAATCAGGAACGTGTATGAGACGTGTTGAATGAGTAGTAGCGGTTAAATAATGGACCGCATAAATTGCGGGCTCACTACCAAGAGAAAATAAAAAGTACGGTCGTGTCCCGCCTACGCGCGAGGCTAAACGGCCTGGATTTGCACCCCCCCCCAGCGCGTGCGACGTGCCCGCACATGCGCATTAAGGTTTTCTGGAGCTTCCCTCCAAACGGGTGCATTCTAGTCCAATGCCCCCCGGCGCGCGCGAGCACCCCTCTTACTACCCACTCATCACAACCATGTAGAAGGTGTAAACATATATATCAACTCACAAGTGTGGGTTTTAAGCGATGCGGGACTAAACAAAAGTCTCTTTCCTTTTGTCTATGGTGTATTTGAAATACTTACAAAGTGGAACTAAAACAAGAGTTCCAACAAGAATCAGATCGAATGTCAACTAGACAGAGCTCAATTCTTTATGGATCGACTCCTTTCCTAATATTGGTGTTACAGGGCTGCCTGCAGGGTCAAGCGACCACCACTTACTGTTGATGGTAAACATCCAGGAGAGCATACACAAAATTCCCCCTCCGTTCAAATACTGTAACTCTTGGCCACTTATCGACGGATACTCTGCTGCCGTTGAGGAAGGGTGGAGCATTCAAGTGAAGGGGTTCAGCCAATATCGTCTTGTGTCCAAGCTCAGAGGAGTCAAGTACAAGATAAAGAATGCAGGCTAGTCTTCCTAAATCTTCTGAAGGAGGCGAGGAAGGAGTTAAAAGAGGTTCAGATTCCAATCAAAAATCTTGAACACGGAAAGTATTGACAGAAAGGAGTCTGAAGGCTCAAGTCAACAAGCTTGCGAAGCTCGAAGAGGTTATGCTTAAGCAGAAGGCCAAATGCGAATGGATCAAAGACGGAGATAAATGTTCAAAAATTTCCATGGGGTAGTGAAGGCCAGGCAGAGCCGTAATCAGATTGCACAACTTATTGACCCTTCGGAGGAAAAAATAGACAACCCCATAGACATATAAAGCGGAAGTTATAGAGTTTTTACTGAACTATACAATGAGAAGGGAGGTAAGCAGCCTCTTCCTCAAGTTATTTGCAAGAGAATTATTACGGATGAGGTCGTTGCAAAGCTTCGAGATCATCACTCTAAAGGAGCTTGAGGAGGTGGTGCTTAAGGCCAAGCGAACAAGTCTCTGGGTGATGGTCTCCGTCGGTTTTCAAGCTTCACTGGGATAAGGTAAAGATCCTATTGCTTGAGGCGGTCAGGGATTTCTTCCGCACAGGAAAACTCTTAAAGCAACTGAAACACACGTTCATTACGCTTATTTCGAAGATTGCGGGGGCATCATCTTTGAATGAGATTAGGCCTATATCATGCTGTAACTATATCTATAAGGTGATAGCACATCTGATGAGCAGACGTATGAGAAACATTCTGCCTGGATTGATCTCATCGAATCAGTCGGCGTTCTTCGAGGGGTAGAAGCATTTTTGAGAACTGTTTGCTTACCAACGAGCTTGTCAGAGACTTCAACAAGGTGGGAAGAAGTAAAGCTTGTGTGAAACTTGACCTGAGGAAAGCCTACGACACAGTCAACAGAGAATTCGTGGTTCAAGTTATGAAGGCCACGGGGTTCGATGAGTGGTGGACTAAACGAATCTACGAATGTATTTCTACCCCCACCGTAATGATCAAGGAAAGACCGGTGGGTTTCATTCGCAGCTCCAGAGGATTAAGACAAGGAGATCCATTGTCGGCTTACTTATTCACCATAGTTATGGAGCACTTCACTGTTTGATGGAGATAGTTGAGCAATCGAAGCGGATTACCCCCATTTTCAGACTCGTTAAGCTTTCGATCTCCTACCTTATCTATGCAGATGATCTGTTGGTCTTCATCAAACCTTCTGATGAAGGGATTCAGAACCTGATCAGCATTCTTAATGCATTTGAAAGGGCTACTGGTCTATGTCTGAACAAGGGTAAAAGCTCGATTATATGCAATCGAACTTTCCCTGAGAAGGAGAGATGGGCTAATGCGATGCAGGTAGAGGTCGGCTCCCTCCCAGTCAGGTACCTGGGAGTGCCGCTAGCAAGTACATATCTCAGACACTCTGACTGCTCGACCCTCATCCAGATGGTTGAATGCAGACTTGAGGGGTGGCAGGCCCAGCTATTGTCTTTCGAAGTGTGACGGGAGCTCGTGAGGGCTGTGGTTAACGCAATAATCTCTTTTGGCTACAAGTGTTCATCCTTCCCAAGCAGACGCTGCAGAAGATCGACGGGATGTGCGTTAGGTTCGTGTAGAGAGGAGGAATACAAACACTAGCTTGGAAGGACCTATGTAGACCCAAGGAAGAAAGGAGGAGTCGGCATCCGTTCTTTGGATACTTTGAGGAGATGGCAGCTCTGAAGCTTTCATGGAACATGGTAGAAGGAAATTCACTCTGGGCGAGGTGGATGAACAACAGGTACGTAGGGGAGGGTAATTTTGGACTATGAGCAGTAACTCAAC
>JANAVB010035417.1:6008263-6086128 GCA_029216955.1 Iris pallida | reverse complement strand
AGTCAATAATCCAGTCGTTGCTTTTTTATAGATTTTTTCCATGGGATGTTGCCCGGAGTCTAGGGTGCATTATCCGAGAAAACTACCTGGCCCCTACCTCAATTTTTCTGAGGTGCCTCAGGACAGGCAGTACGTCTGGCTCGACGAGATGAGGGTATATCTTAGGGTTAATTAATAATTATTCTTTAATTCATTAATTTTTTAATTACGTGATATTTGAATTTGTGTGTCAGAGGACGTTCTGGTGGCCCCTCCATCGCAAGGAGGCGATCCGCAGGACCTACAAAGCCGCCGCCGGAAAGAAGATACGGGATGCAGTGTACGACCTTCGTACGGCGCATACGAAGAAGGACTGGATCCAGGCGGAGTACTATGAGGAGATGTTGGAGAAGATGAATACTCCTCGATACAAGAAAAAATTAGAGAAAGCCAAGGCGAATAGACAGGCCGCGGGTCTGCATACGGGGGGATCAAGGCCCCACGCACGGACGCGTACAGATTTGGTGAGATACCGCAAATTCATTCCACTATTTAATTCGGTACTATTAATATACGAAGTTAATTAAATTCTACGTATGTAGGCCCAACAGGCAGTGAAGGAGGGGAGAGAGGCGGAGGCGGTCACCGCTCACGACGTATTCGTGCATACGCACAAGAGGCGGAAGGACGGGAGCTTCGTCGATGCGAGGGCCCAGGAAACTGATGTAAGTACTTACGTTCATGATTATAACTATAACTTAGGGAAACATATGATTATAACTATAACTTAATTAGGTAAACTTAGGACTAAAACTATAACTTAGGGAAACATAGGATTTAGATTATAACTTAGGAAAACTTATAGTATAAACACATTCATTGGATATGTTGCGTATCGTGAGGCACTCCGTCGGATTGAGCCCCCTACCGAGGATGTCGGCGAAACGACGCCCACCCAGACGCCCTCTTCTATGGTCGCTCGCTACGACGACGTGTTCATAGAATCCGTCGGCGGCTTTAGGAAAGGGCACCTGTACGGCTTAGGTTCCGTGGCAAATTTTTTGCAGACGTCGACTCCGAGATATCCACCGCCTCCGCCTCCTTCCGTGCCCCCGCAGACGATGTGAGGACGCAGCTTGCGACTCTCGCCACGGTGGTGTCGGATTTGTGGCCGATAGTGCTGGGGCACTATCCGCATCCTTTTTTTGCTTCCGATCCGTCTGCTCCTGGTCCGTCTGCTGCCGCTCGTCTACTGCTGCTGCCGGTGCTTCGGATCGACCTGGTCCTTCTTGTTCTGGACGGTTATGACCGCTCTTCCGAGGCCCGCCTAGTACCGGATGCTACTATCGTGGCGCTCCTTGACATGATGTCGTCAGAGCAGCTACGCTCGTTTCCAGACCACGTCTTGTCCCAAGTGCCGCCACATATGGTGGATGATTATATGCAGACGGATGCGGCGGAGAGAGCCCGAGACGATCCATCTCCTCCTTCTTAGTGATTTTATTTATGTTTTTGGACATTTATACATTTGGATGTGTATATTTTGGATATTTTATTATGTTGTGATATATTGGATGTTTGGAGATATTGTGTTGGCAATATGGATATTTGTTGGATATATTGGATGTCGGATATGTTATATTTGTGTATGGTGGATGTTGTATGTTATATTACAGGGAATAGTCTCTTTTCTAAAAAAAATTTCAAAAATATTTCAGTTACCGACGACGTTTGCAGATAGCGACTGTTTGTCGACGGACTACCGACGGACGTTTGCAGATAGCGACGACTTCCCGACGGATTATCCGTCGGACTGTTTCTGGAAAAAGTTAGTGATGAAATGGCGACAAAATTTCCGTCGCTCATGTTCTGGAAATATGGAAGATATACAGAAGCATGGCGACGGATTATCCGTCGCCAAATGGCCGCTAATCCGACGAGGAAGTGTATTTAGCGACGGCCTCGCGGCGAGCTTAGTGACGAACTTTCCGTCGCTAATTTTATGAATATGAGATAGCGACATTCAAGCGACGGAATGGCGACGGATTTTTCGTCGATCATGTTCTAGAAATATGGAAGATTTCCAGAAGGGTGGCGACGGATTATCCGTCGCCAAGTAGACGCTAATCTGACGAGGTAGTGTATTTGGCGACTGCTTCGCGTCAGCTTAGCGACGAACTATCCGTCGCTAATTGTACGAATATCAGATAGCGACAGCTTACCGACGGCTTATCCGTCGAGAGGCGACGGAATGGCGACGGATTTCCCGTCGATCATGTTCTGGAAATACGGAAGATTTCCAGAAGTGTAGCGACGTATTATCGTCGCTGATACGTCGCTAATCCGTCGACGTTAGCGACGCCTTAGCGACGGATATTGAGTATCAGAAACCCTCTGATACGCGGTTAGCGACGAGTTAGCGACTAATTGTCCGTCGCTATTTGTATGAATATTTTAAAAATTTAACCTGTCGAAGTTGACAGGAAACCGTCGGCAAACCGTCGCTAAATATTTTTATTTTGCCAACGAAAATCCGTCGCTAATTAGTCGAAGAGCGGCGGACTAGCGACGAGCTAGTTTTAGCGACGAAATTATTCCCGACGGATTTTTTCAGCCCGTATCTGTCGGCCATCCGTCGGTAATGGAAATTACCGACGAATTTCCGACGGATATGGCCGTCGCTAAATCGTTGTATTTTAGTAGTGAAAAACAAGAGCGATCAAATGAAACATGAACATTTGCTCCAGAATCCAACCACCAATCATCAGAATGGTAAGAAATATTAACTAAGGGTTGGTAACTCACCGACCTGAAGGAACTAGAATGTCCTTTTATACTAGTCATGATTTCTATAAAGATAATTAAAGGTCGTAGGAAAAATTATATTTATTCAATAAAGTAATTTTCTTTAAGTTAAAGAATAACAGTTTTAGACGATCTTAGTAATTTACCTTTAAAAGTTTAGTTTTCAAGTTTTGATCAGGTTGGATTAGCTATAGGGGCGAATCCCAGCAAGCGGAGGTCCACTAGGGACACTTAAGTATCGGTCGCTTAGACGATTTACGTCTTGTTAACAGAAGGGTCCTTTCGGCTTTTACCCAAACAAGTCTCTACTTTAGAACTTTAAAAATTAAAGGAATTTACCAAATCAATAAACTGTTTGTTTTTGCTTAAATTAAAATATTAAGTAAAAAAAATTAGTATTGACAAAAGGTCCTAATACAATATACTATATATATATTTTTATGAAACTTGTCAATTTCTAAAACAGTCCTCTGAAATCAGAAATGATAACAACAGTCTTAGAATTGTGTAGGAAAAAAAATTGTTATATGACTAATAACAATATATTTGTGCAGATATGACAATTATTTAATATGTAGCAAATAATTGTTAACAAAAGGCAAAAATATTATTTGATAGATAACATATACTTGCAGATGTTAAAAAGATTGACCACAAGCAAGTGTGTAGCAGTAGAAAAAATTTGAATTAAATATTCGTATGTTAACAATAAGTAAATGGAAGTGATATATTTGTATTTTAACAAATCAGTAATTTAACACTAGTGATCTACCACATACAAATATTTTTATGTTAACAAATCAGTAATACCACTAGTAACAAATATTATATTTATCAGTAAGGCAATATAACTGAAAATATTGTCAGTAACAAGTGTTGTCGGTTAAGCAAATATTATTAGAACTATTGCAGCAACAAATTTTATCAGTGAGCAAATTTCTAATTATTTGAAGCAAATATGTTAAAAATTTTGACAGAACAGAATTGTTAAAAATGTAACTCTTAACAGTATTTTTTTGCAATGTAATTCTTAACAAATTTAACACAAAAAAATTATCAATAATTAACAGAACAAAATTTCGTAGTCTGTAACTGCTATGTTTGTTGGAAAAGAAATCAACCCTTAGATTGTTGAAAATTATTTTCTATTCTTTTTTTAAAAATCTGCAAACAAAATAAAATAAAATAAATGTTACCGGCCTCCAGGGAAGTCGCGCACGTAGCACTGTCCTAAGAGTTGATTCGGGTCTATGTGCAGACATGTTCCGAATGCTCCTAGTGGTGAAACCCCCTCTACCGGCACTACCAGAATAAGTCGTTTTAGCGACGCATAAAGACGTCGCTAAAAACGACAAATTTCGTCGCTAAATAAAGTTAGCGACGAAATTACCGACGTTTCGTGATAGTCGCTGAAATGTAAGTCGCTAATCTTCGAAACGTCGCAAACGTCGCCATTATCGACGTTTACCGACGTATATATACGTCGGTATATTGCCGACGTCTACCGTTGTGACGTCGGTGGATTACCGACGTATTACTGCGTATCGCTACGCGTCGGTAAATTACCGACGTATTACCGACGAATAGTCGGTGGTTTAGTGACATGATCAAAGTCGCTAAACGTCGGTAAATCCTAGGAATTCCTGGGAATATTAGCGACGAACACCGACGTTTACCGACGTGCGACACTATAACGTCGCTAAAACGTCGGTAAACTGGAAAATATGGCATATTTACCGACGTTTACCGACGCAAACTTACGTCGGTGTCCGTCGGTAAACGTCGGTAAACGTCACTAAATCTGCAAAAAAAATAAAATACAGAATGTCCATTTCTCTCTGCAGTTTAAAAAGATAACCATTTTCACTGTAGAATAGGATCCAAACAATCACAGAATGTCCATTTCTCGCTGTACACAACTAACCAAGTTTGTATACTTGACGTCGATAATTGCGAATAACCAAATATCCAAATAACCAAGTTTACAACAATCACACAACAACTAACCAAATAACCAAATATCCAAATAACCAAGTATCCAAATAACCAAATATCCAAATAACCAATTATCCAAATAACCAAATATCCAAATAACCAAGTATCCAAACAACCAAGTATCCAAATCTACACAACCAACAAATATCCAAGTCACAAACAAAGAATAAACAAACACAGAAACAGTCCTAATAGGACTACTAGGAATCTGGTACAGAAGGGGCACTGCCGCGACGAAGGGATAAGAACAACTCATACTCCTCACGTGAAATCGATACCGATGGAGGCAGTGACGTCGTGGAGTCAGTGTCGAAGAAGATGGCGGTGGAGGCGGCGGAGTCGACGACGATGAAGGCGCACCCGGAACACCAGCACGCTCCAACGCTGCAAGTCGCTGGTGGTATGAATCCATGATAGATAACATTCTATCACTGCTCTCGACCATCGACTCCTGCGCCAATCTCATCCTCTCGGCCATGGTCATCTGTCCTGTCTGCAGCTCCGTGACCGTGCGCTCTAACCCTCCAACGGTGCGCTCTGTCCTCTCAGTCGTCTCCATGAGGTCCATAATGCCGCGGTCGAGCGCATCCAATCGTGCTAGCAGCGCAGGATCGTCCGTAGGGTGCTGAGACTGCTCCTCGATCCGTCGTAGCAGGTCGTCACGGAGAGACTCCATCATCTGGTGGACTCGGGCAGACTCCTGGGACGGCTATGGACCATGCACACTAGCAGGAGATGTCCTAGAGGACTGGGTCGCAACTAGGGCGCCATAGGATCCCGTACCATAGTACGTACCCCTACGGAGTCCACCAGCGGCGGCAATCCACAGCTCGTCCTCCGACAGAGCTTGAGTGGGCTGCGAGAAAGTACCGGCCTCTCCTGCATCAGGTGCACTAGCAGCCGCCCGTTCCCGTAGCCTCTGATACTCGGCCTAGAAAGTACTTATTATTACTAACTTCTAATTTCTAATTAATGTACTTATTATTACTAATTTCTAATTAATGTTCTTATTATTTCTAATTTCTAATTAATGTACTTATTACTAACTACATGAATATTTATTTGTATCATATTTACTAAGTTATATTAAAATTGACACGAAGTATTAAATTAAGATAACGTATTGTAATACTTACATAAGTCTGCTCGGCCCTCTCGTCAATAAGGTCAGCGCCGCGACGATGGGTGGCCAGGAAGACGGTCACCATGTCGGCGTTACCGACCTTCCTTACCTGTAATTAAATATATTATCTTAGTAATAATTTATCGATTTTGCATTAAAATAATATTTCTAAAAGAGAAAGACATACCAGACGACGGAAATGTTCTGTCATCGGAATCGACCCACCGCACCACTTCGAGGCATGTTGCCTAGCCGCCTTGGCCTTCTCCGACTTCTCCTTCTACTTTGGCTCCTCGAATCGAGCCTTCATCGCATTCCATTGATCAGGGGTGATCCAACCTTGGATCGGCTTTCCAGCACGATCACGATCCTTCTGATCATTGATAGAGTCGCGGATCAGCTTGGCAGCTACGGCAGGAAACATCCCCTCGATAAGCTCGGCCCGGTGCGGTGGATAGAAAAATATCCTAGAAGAGCGCAAACCAAATATTTATCAGTTATTATATATACAAAAATTATATGATTCATGTTAAAAGCAAATATATTTTAACCTTGAAGCGCACAAACCAGAAGGCCTTCCTCTCGTCCGGAGCCTCAGAGTAGTTAATCCAAGCACCACCATAATTATGCCTCAACATGTGGCCTAGACGTCTCTGTACCTCTGGGGGACGATATCTATACAAACATATTATATTCATTAAAAAAGTTAAATTATGATAAAAACAGAAAGAAAAAAATTATAAACCAAAACACCTACTTTGTACCGTCGGCCCAGATCTCCGTCCTCCTCTCCTCCGGAGGTGCGCACGCATCATCTGCATGATGCTGGTCGACCGTCGGCGCCGTCGCCTCGGCCGTCGCCACAGCCTCCGCCATCTGCTCATCCGTCTCCATCATCGTATCAGCAGTAGGAACGCTAGACGGGCGATCAATCTCAACAGGCCTGGAACTACTCGTCCCAGGAGATATGCCACGTGACGTCGTCCCACCAGGCCCACCTACTGTCCGATATGGAGGAGTAATCGGCGACGAGGATCCAGAGCCGGTACCAGAATGAGGTACCGAAGGAAAACTCCGTCCTCTAGCAGTACCGGAGGAGAGTGACCTCGTTGTCCCCTTCGGTACGCTCCACGACGACCTGCCATACCTGATAACAGCATATGATAATACAACAAATAATAGAGACTAGAAATATGAAAGTACAACAAATAATAGAGACTAGAAATATGAAAGTACAACAAAGACAAGATAATAACCAAGACAACATATGATGATACATTCTACAATAAACATCTAAGTCCAGATAATGTATTCTAGAAGAAACATCTAAGTTCAGATAAGTATATCTCTCTCAATCATCTTCAGAATAATCTCTTGTTCGTCTTCCTCGACCTCATCTTCCTCTTCCTCCTCATCTTCACTTTCATCTTCACCTTCGTCGGCTTCGTCTTCCTCTTCGGATAATTCTACATTTTCTACATTATGTGTCGTGTAATGCGTAACTTCCGTGGAGTCCACATCGACAATATTGGTTACAAGAGGTAGCTCGTCCTCCTGGTAAGCTTTTTGTCAACATCAAAAGTATCTCTGGCTTTAGTCTTGCATACTGCCCACCAGTCAGACTTCGTTGCTCCCCGTCTTAGATAAGCTGTAAAGTACACGAGCTGAGCCTGAGTTGCTAGGACAAACGGTTCGTAGCCTTGATATCTACGCTTGTAGTTTATATCCAGAAGACCATGCTTGTCAATTTTCCAACCTTGATTTTCAATCGGATCGAACCATTCACATTTGAACAACACGATCTTTACAGGTTCTCTGCCATTATTATATGACAACTCCACAATCTCTCGCAAGATGCCAAAGAAATTATTTCCTGGATCGACGTCTTTGTAGTTCGAAGACTTGATACACAAACAACTGTTTTTCGTGGAATCAAGAACCAGAAGCTGTCTCTGATCGGAGCATTTGTCGACTTGAACCGAAAGCCATTGACACAGTAACTTGGCCATATTTTAACAAGAGTAATTGGTCCCTTGGCAAGAGTTCTAATTAATTCAATCTCGGGTGAAATTAGACGATCGACATGAATATCAAAGAAGCGATAATAAGTTATTTATTGCAGTTGCATTAGAAGAGGCCAGTAATTACCGAGCTACTTACATATTCGCTCAACCAAGAAGGAAAATGACGCCTCATTTCTTGTTCTAATGCTTCGTCTGTTAGGTAGGGTCTAACCAACCTCAACTCATCATTATATGTGTTGGAAAACAACGAAGCAACCGCCGATTAGTACAATAATATTAGCTTATACTATTACATTGAGATGACGTAAACTCATCATCCTGAGTTACTTACCCCTCTAGCTTCTCCATTTCATCCTCGTCAAATTGAGTAATACATACAACTGAGCAGCCCTTAGCTCTTCGTCATTCAAATATCTCTTTTTTCATTTTCCCCGAAGGCTTTCCGGACGTATTGAATACTTTCAGTATTCCATCATTAAATTCTTGATATCCGTCGTCGTTTCTCGGAGCCCTCGTTCTATTCGTAGCAACATGAGGTTTGAAATAGGAGGAGTAGAAATTTGTAATCTCCTCGAGAATATAGGCTTCACAAATAGAACCCTCGACCCGAGCCTTATTTTTCACCTTTCTTTTTAGGTGATTCAAATGTCGCTCGAACGGGTACATCCATCGATATTCGACGGGTCCACCAACACGTGCCTCGTAGGAAAGATGAATCGAAAATGCTCATAGAGTCAAAGAATCCAGGAGGGAACACCCTCTCTAGCTTGCACAGTGTTACCGCAATGTCCTTCTCTTGCTTTTCTAGACGTTCAACGAGCAATTTCTTAGAACAAAGGTCCCTGAAGAATATGCTAAGCTCCGTCAATGGATCCCAAACTGTCTGCGGTAAGAATTCCGAAATATAATCGGAATTAACCGCTCCATGAATACGTGACAATCATGGCTCTTCATACCTGTCAGTTTGTTCTCCTTGAGGTCGACGCATCTTCAAGTTCGAAACATACCCATCTGGAAATTTCAGACCTTGAATCCACCTACAAAGCCTCACTTTATCCTCCTTCTCCAGTGAGAAAATTGCCTTAGGCTGCTTCAACTTCCATTCCCGTCCTCTATCAAATGCAATGCAGGACGTCTACATATTTCTTCCAAGTCCAATCTAGCCTTTGGATTGTCTTTCGTCTTCCCTTTACGTCCATTACAGTATTAATTATGTTGTCAAACACATTCTTCTCGATATGCATGACATCAAGGTTATGTCTAATCAGATTGGTGCTCCAATATGGAAGATCCCAGAATATACTCCTCTTCGTCCAGTTATGAGTGCGACCAAATCTATCACACTTGTAGCCCATAGCAGGCTGCTCAATAGCTCTTGGTAAATCTTTTACCTCTTCCCATATCGTGTATCCGGTCCACCTTGGCGGGGATTAGCCTTCTCCACAACGCCAGCACGAAAAGCATTCCTGTTCCTAAGGTACGGATGATCCTTCGGCAGGAATTGTCGATGACAATCGAAGAAGTACGGTTTGCCTCCGTGTTTCAAACGGAAAGCCTTAGTGCTGTCCATACAATACGGACATGAAAGACGACCATGCGTGCTCCATCCAGATA
The DNA here is from genome assembly GCA_029216955.1 of Iris pallida. Taxonomy (NCBI): domain Eukaryota; kingdom Viridiplantae; phylum Streptophyta; class Magnoliopsida; order Asparagales; family Iridaceae; genus Iris; species Iris pallida. Next base: position 6,076,588 of record JANAVB010035417.1, on the reverse strand, counting down.
ACATTCCATAAGCCGGAAAGTCGTTGATGGTCCACATAAGTGCTGCCCGCATCCGAAAATTTTGTTTTCTAGATACATCGTACGTGTTGGAACCTACTTCCCACAGCTGATTCAACTCATCAATCAACGGCTGTAAATACACATCGATGTTCCTTTTCGGATTGTTCGGACCTGGGATAATAACGGTGAGAAACATATACGGAGTCTTCATGCACATCCAAGGTGGTAGATTGTACGGGTTACGATCATAGGCCAACACGAATACTGGGATCCCGAAAGTCCGAATGGGGTAAAACCGTCGGAGCAGAGACCCAATCTGACATTACGCGGATCAGAAGCAAAATCTGGATACTCTCGATCAAAGTGCTTCCATGCTTCTCCATCAGATGGGTGATCCAACACTCCTTCGGTATGTTCCCGCTTATGCCAACTCATGTTTTCTGTAGTTTCTTCACCATAAACAACCGCTGCAACCGCGACGTCAACGGCAAGTAGTGCATCAAAGAGGTAGGCTTCCTGGCACCGACAGACTTTCCTCTACCACATGCCTTGTAGCGATCGACACCACAAAATCTGCAGGCGTCTTCATCCTTGTCGTCTTTGTAGTACAACATGCACCCGTTGCGACAGGCATCGATTTTTTCGTATCCCATCCAGAGTGATCTAACCATCCTCTTAGACGGTAGAAGTCTTTAGGCAACTTCGCACCCTCAGGCAATATTTCTATAAGCAACTCCATAAGACGGTTGTAGCAATCTTGCGACATGTTAAAATCGGACTTGATGCTCAACAATCTTGTAACCACCTCCAACGGTGAATGATCCTCACAACCAGGATATAATGGAGTCCTTGCATTCTCCAGCAACTCCATAACTGTGCAGCATCGGGGTTCGGTGCCTCCTCAGGTGCATCATGATCATCCGGATCGAAACTAGGCCCGGCCGCGTCGAAAACCATGTTCACCAACCCATCGTCGTAAGGAGCGTTGTTGTGACATCCACATAAGGCTCGTACTCCGATGCTAAAGACACAAGTTCTCCGTGCTCGCTCCACTGATAGTAATTCGGCGTGAAACCCTTCGAGTATAAATGATACATGACATCCACTTCTGGATGATATTTCAAGTTGCGACATCTCACACACGGACACTTAATTTTGGTACCATCCATGTACTGAAGGAACGCCTTGACAAACTGCAGGAACTGGTGTACACCCTCTATGAATTCATCCCGCACCGCACATGTCATCAGGATGACGGTTGTACATCCAAGTACGATTCCGCAGATAGTAATTCAGCTCCATAATTCTGTAAGATAGATACATCAAGTGAATGATATGCAATTGTCAGTTCATGCGGTCTACACTTTCCGCAGTATATGTAACATGACATTTTTCGTTAAATGGTCAGAGATTATCTGTCATCTTCTTTTCGCATTGCTAACTTTTCTTTCGCGTGTTTGTGCGTGCGGTGGTCAGAGATTATCGCGGCGGTATATCACCCGTGTCTACAATATTTCATATAGGCTGAGTTGTAGATGTAAAGTTTTAGGATATTAGTCTATATATTATGTATAGTCCAACCGAGCCAACTCTAAGCTAAACTAGTCCAACTTGGTCAAACTAGCCATTTCTAAGTTGTATAAGTCAAGTTTTAGGATATTAGTCTATATACTAGTATAAACTCTCCCTCCTCTCCAAATACCTGGTACTAGTTAACCCTCCCCCTTTCTCCCACTAGACACACACATACATATACATGATGTATACAACCACACCATAGTTCCCAGGTTCTTTTAACCTAACTTGCCAGTTGGTACTAACCTCAATAGAACAAACACTCTCACAGCTCAAAATACTAACACATGCTCACGCCTTACTCTTGTGACACTCCCTTTCAAACACAAACACACACCTATATGTTCCCTTACACATGTTGCCATGTTACCTATAAAAATAGGAAACCCTTGTTGTCTAAAATAAGACACAATTGTACAAAGAGAACCATACTGTAGAACTCACACTTTAAGACAATAGATGAAGGAAGACTTGTGTGGAGGATCGATAGGGTTGAGCAATGTCATTTTATCCTACAAAGAGAACCATATGTAGAACTCATATGGTAGAACTCACACTTTAACATAATTCTACAAAGAGTTGTCATAGGGTGTTGAGCGATGTCATTTTATTCTTTTCTTCTTCTTCTTCTTGGGATTTTCGAGTATTGGATCTTGAGACATATATAGCTAGAACTTACGAAGAATGGAGTACCATACTTCAACAAATAGATATTGACTAATTGGTTCATATACTTGTTGTCAAAATAAGTGTAGGAATGTTGCAAGGTGAAACAATGTATCAAACACTATATCGAAACCCAAACCTAATATGCAAATCCAAATTAATACAAAATACACAAGTGTATGTAGGGGATTAAGTGTACAGAGGTGAAATACATATATATGCATGCTTGGGGGTGTCCACGTGTCCAACAAATGGACATAAAGTGTCCAAAACCTCACGAACACACTGTATCAGTGAACACATGGTCGTAACGTGTCTCCGTGTCCATTTTGGACACGAAAAACACCTCAATTAGGGTTAGGGTTAGGGTTTACCTTCAGTCTCCTCACGGTGGTGGAAGAGGAGAGGAGGACAAGTTCGGTGGTGGAGGAGGAGGGATTAAGTGTACAGAGGTGAAATACATATATATGCAAGCTTGGGGGTGTCCACGTGTCCAACAAATGGACACAAAGTGTCCAAAACCTCACGAACACTGTATCAGTGAACACATGGTCGTAATGTGTCTTCGTGTCCATTTTGGACACGAAAAATACCTCAATTAGTGTTACGGTTTACCTTCAGTCTCCTCGCGGTGGTGGAGGAGGAGGATCTCGCGGTGGAGGAAGAGAAGGGGCTCGCGGTGGAGGAGGAGGAGGAGAAGGGGCTCGCGGTGGAGGAGGAGGAAGAAGGGGCTCGCCGAGGGAGGAGAAGGAGCTCGTGGTGGAGGAGGATGAGCGGCGCCGGAGGGAAGGGGGTCGGGCTGTCGTCGAGGTCAGGGGAAGAGGGGCGGGAACAAAGAATTTGGGGAGAGGGAGAAATAAAATTGGAACCGAGGAAACCCTATTTAGCAGAAATTAGCGACGCCCGAAATACGTCGCAAAGCGTCGGTATTAGTATAATATTCGGCGACGTTATAAACTTTGCGACGCTAAACGTCGCTGAACTGATAAAACTAGCGACGTTTTCCGACAAATCAACGACGTTGATTTTTATTAGACTATAGGTAGTTGCAATATGTCGCTGTATGTCGCTACCAGCGACGTATTGTGACGCTTAAATTTGGCGTCGCTAAAACCAAAAATATTGGCGACGTTTTAAGTTGGCGTCGCTAATTACGTCGCTGATATGACTTATTTTGGTAGTGCGGTATCTCCTCGTCGCACACAACTTGAAAAGAGTGACCCGAACTTAGCGTTGCCCAGAAAACAACAAGAAACTTAAGGAGATCGATTGCTTTTGAATTAAAAGGAGTACAAGAGAGAGAGAGAGAGAGAGAGAGAAGAGAGTGGAGTTGTCACTTTTTAATAGAAGTTAGGTCTTTATATAGCATTTCTAAATGCTAGTAATAGGCTCCAACATGCAAGCCAAGAGAATCTCATGGAGAGAACCATTCTCCACCATTAAAAAGCCAAAAGAATAGGTAAGAAGGACTTGATTTTTGTTTAGAGGACTTGACTTTTGTATGTAACATGCAACAGGATTAGCAAATAATCCATCTGTCTTCAAGCATGAATGAATAATTGTCACTTCGACTAGGTCAAGAAGAATTCTTGAACTTTGCATTCCAAGAATGATTAGCGGATGAGAAATTATGATATAGAGAAACAGGTTAATTGGCAATATTGTCTCATATTAACTGATTATCCATACATTATTGTCACTAATCATAGAAGTTGCATATTCTGCAAAAAAAAAAAAAAATTACGGATTTTTGTTTGCCCGATTTGACCTCTAATGATCAAATAGTTACATGATTCTATATTATATTTTGTGAATCAGAAAATAGTGAGATCATATTTCTTCTAATAATTTCTTAAGAAGTATCAATTTTCCTTATGAATACCTCAACCTGTAATACTTAGGTTAAAAGTCTACCCACATATATTGACACTTTTGGGTTCAAATAGGTCCAACCTATTCTTGATATATTTTTAAGGTTTGACCAAAAAATTTATATTTAATTTTATAATCATCTTTTAGATACTTTTTCTTGAGATGTTCGGCGTTACGTATGGAACTTTTAGTGCACGTTACATTGCATGTCTTTTGGCCCACTTTTTTAACACCTACTATTTTTTATAAATGGAGCGATCCACTAAACTTTCTTCACCCAGCAAGAGGCTTGTGTCACTCGAGTTCTGCATCTTTTAGATACTTTCAATATTTATCAGACTTCTGATTTAATAGATTTAAACAATAGTTGATTTATATTTTTGATGATTTTTATATTAGATGTATTTAATAGATTTAAACAATCGTCAAAAATCTAGTTTGTTAGAATGATTCAATAATATTTCTATGCATCGAGTTTCCATATCAAGCTAATACTTTGGTATTTAGGAATCTCATGTTATTTGGATAGAGTAACGTATTAATCCTTCCAAAGTGTCCATCTAAACTGTTTTTTCTTGTATGGAGTTGACGTGACATCTGACATAGAAATTGACATCAAATTTTAACTGAAAAACTTCGTCAACTAATTTTTAATATTAATAATATTTATTTTATCATGTTAAATATCATGTCAGATGTTATATCAGCTATCATATAAGAAATAATGATTTAAAGGAATACTTTGGAGGGGTTAATAGAATTGATACTTTGAAAGCATTAATAGCAGTTTTCAATTGGATATATTAAGTAGATGTAGTCAATGTTTGAGATCTATTGAAATGGTCAGTATCTTTGAATCAAGAGTCCATCTTTAGTATTGAGCCTTCGTGTTTCTAAAAAAAATTCCCTAAATATTTAATTTCTCTAAATATTAATTAGAGTAGCAACCATCACTTATTAGTATTTTTTTTTTAGCTCCCACCTTAATGGAAAGAAATGATTGATTTTTTCATAAGCTAGTCACGATGTGTTGTCTTCACATACTAACCACTAAAGCTAGAAGGCTTTGACCACTTCTTATATATATTAGTTACTTTCATGTGCGTTGTATGTAACAAAAGGAAAAAAATTACTATATTACTGAAATATATAAATTTAAATTATGTTAAAATATTTTGAATATAGTTATGATTTATTACAATATATTTGTTTTTATTATAATATCATTTAGTTAGTTTAAATATAATTTAAAATTTAAAATATTTTATGATTTATACATGTTTATGTAGTTAGGAGGATTTTATGATTTTTTTCCAAGTATGTGAGAAAACAACTACTGTTACCGTACTTATTTTAATTTTTTAGTTTTTAAATTAATTGATTGATGATATATATATACGACTTAGATAGGCTTTATTTGGAGTCGGTTCTAAGCCGCATTATAATTTGGAGGATAATGGTGTAGAGAAGCTTGGCTACGACTGCAGCTTCAGTATGGCATGTCTGGAGGGAGTGGAACAATCGCATATTTGAAGGGCTGAAGACAGTTTGGATTGGAATCATACATAATATACAATATGATGTACGTTGTTTAGGGTTGCCAAAGGGCAACTATAGGTAGTAGCATTCTTTGTACTATGGTATGTAACCAGATTTTGGAGCAATAAAATTACCTTCTTTCAAAATAAAGTATTTATGGTGCGGGTGAAAAGTCCTGCTAAGGGAACCCTGCGGAAGTACCGTCAGCCCTCGACCGTTAATCGAGCGGGCAACCCTCCCCCCTCTCCCGCCCGCTCGAACCAATGGTCGAGGACGGACATGACTTCCGCGAGGCTCCCCCGCCGGACTCTTAATTCGTGTGTGTGTGTGGGGGGGGGGGGGAGCAAAATCCATATATATATATATATGACCTCTAGCCTAGTGGTTAAGAGAGCTGCATGCGGCCCAAGGGGTCGGAGTTCGAGGCCCAGTGGAAGCGAGTTCATATGGGTGCGGGGAGTGGCGAGCAAAATCTAGCTATGTATGTACCGAGCGGTGAAGGGGCGCCTCTTGACATTGGAAAGACTCGAGAGGTTGGGTGTGCAAACACGAGGAACGGGCTGCATCTTGTGCCAACGCAACAAAGAGAACTTTGGGTCATATATTTTTTGATTGCGAGTTCTCATGGAAAATTTGGCACAACCAGTTAATATAGCTACAGATTACACAGAGTGCATCGTTGGACATGGCAGGATTCATGGGCATGATTATGCAGGCAGGGAACAAAGGCGTACTTTGGATGAAGGAAGCTAGAATGAGACTTGCGTCTGCAGTCTGGCATATATGGAGGGAGCGCAATAGACGTATATTTGAGGGACTTGCTACTTCTATAGGGATTAAACACAATATAGAGTTTGATATTTCATGTATGATGGAGAGGAAGACGGTGCCGGATTTTTGAGGGGTACAAGGTGTATTTGTTCTGACTGATTATATAAAATACCATTCTAATATATATATATATATATGAAATACCCAATTTTAGGGTGAGAGTTTATGAAAAATCCACCCGCAGGGTGGGCTTTATGAAATACCCAAAATTATATATTTTCACGTTAAATATTCCAAGATTTCCTTTAGATGCTCTGTATTTACAAAATTGTCATTTTGATAATATCATAACTACCCCTTCGCACAAATTTGGCCACATATATGTATTTGAATTCGCAAACTCAGATTTAGAATGCTATTTTCGTCTTCTTCTTCTTTACGAGAGATCTGAATTCTATTGCTCTCATCTTCAGCAGAGATCGCAAAGATCGTTCGTAGTTCACTGTGCTTTTCTTCAGTCGAACACTGATCATCCCTCATCATCATCATCATCTTCGTGAAGAGATTTGAAGTTTTTCGGCGATTAGGTCAATTGTGGAGCGAAGATATTCTTCTTCTTCTCCATAAGAGTTAGCATCGTTTTGAAAGAAGAGCGAAAAACTCTTGAATCTTTATTACTGACAAAAAAAATTCTAAAAACAAAAAATAAAAAATTAGGTTTCTGTCAATTGTTCTCTGTCATTTAACACGGAGAATGGCCATTCCCCGTGACTATAACACGGAGAATGACTGTTCTTCTGCATTTTAACACGGAAAATGGTCATTCTCCGTGATTTTAACAGGGAGAATGATCATTCTACGTGATTTTAACAGGGAGAATGATCATTCTACGTGATTTTAACACGGAGAATGACTATTCTCCTACATTTTTAACACTAAAAATGGTCATTCTCCGTGATTTTAACACGGAGAATGACCGTTCTCCGTGATTTTAACACGGGAAATGGTCATTTTTTGTGATTTTAACAATAGAGAATGATCATTCTCCGTGATTTTAAACGGAGAATGACCATTCTCCTGCATTTTAACACGGAGAATGACAATTCTCCGTCAATTTAACTAGGAGAATGGCCATTCTCCGTGATATTAACACGGAGAATTACCATTCTCCGTGATATTACCACGGAGAATGGTTATTCTCCTCTATTTTAACACGAAGAATGCAAATTCTCCGTGATTTTAACCCGAAGAATGATCGTTCTCCGTGATTTTAACACGGGGAATGGTCATTCTCCGTATTTTAACACGAAAAATGACTATTCTCCTATATTTTAACACGGAGAATGGTCATTCTCCTGCATTTTAACACGGAGAATGACTATTCTTCTGCATTTTAACACGGGGAATGAGCAGTTGAAACTTTGGAGGGCCATAACTTTTGACTGAAGGTCGAAATGAGGTCCGGTTTGTCGCAAAAGGAGCGTATTTTCGATGAGCCTTAGATAAACCGTTTTATCGTTTGACGGGCTTTCGAAATTTTAGATTCGTAAAAAAATGATGTTTGGATCTCAATTTTAACACGGAGAATGATCATTCTCCGGTTTGTCGCAAAATGGTCATTCTCCTGCATTTTAACACGGAGAATGGCAAGTTGATGCTGCTGATGATGACGAAGTGGGAACTGATAATGACGACATGGTGTGAAGATTGCGAATGGAGAGTAACTGACGAGTTTTTGAAGCAAGGTTTGAAGATTTTGGAGAAGAAACCTAGATTCGAAAGTGATCAGCGTATGGAAGAAGATGAAGAATCGAAACCTTTTTTTGAAGAATAGGTTTCGTGGGGAGTGTTTTCAATAAATTAGAAGGACAAAAATGTCATTCCGAACCATTTTATGTATTTTTCATCATCGACATCTAAATTGCAATTGGAATAGGATTCAATAGGTCTGAATTTCTGCTTACAGGTTCAAATTTCTTCAGCGAAGTGAATAAAACATTACAAACTGATCACACAGGCAGGTGGACACATCTGCTTATTTAAGTATACATATGCCACACAAAGAAAATCACGACACCGCGACGCGAACGGTACTGTTCTAATTGTTGTCCATCCAGAACTGAGCCTGGAGCCAATCCACCGTCTTCTTGTCCAACTTAAACGCCTTGGCGAGCACATCGTCCAAAATGGGCGGCTTCGCCCCGAAGACGGCATTGGCCACCGTGATCACGCCGGGGTTATGGCTGCTCAGCGCCGCGATCGCCACCGCGTCGCCCTCCCCGGAGTTGAGCTAGAAGTGCACGAGCCCCTGGGGGAACACGAAGACGTCGCCCTTGCGGAGGACCTTGGCGAAGAGTATGTTGCCGGGATTGGACGTCACGAACCCGACGTAGAGGGAGCCTTCTAGTACCGTCAGGATCTCGGTGGCCCGAGGGTGGGTGTGGGGCGGGTTGAGCCCGTAGGGCTCGAAGTCTATGCGGGCTAGGGAAATGCCAAGGGTGTTCAGGCCCGGAAGCTGGCCTGCGGCGACCAGCGTGACCATGGACCCGAGCGGGTTGCTCGTGTTGCCGGGCTCGTCGAGGCCGGGGAAGAAGAAGTCCTCTGGCTTTGCGAGCTTCGGGTCCTCACAGACTAATCCATTCACAAAACACTGCAGCATACGTAAATAAAAATATGGTAAAACGTTATACAATTACACGTACATAAATTTACAGAGGGTGTGGTACAATGCATGCGTGAATAAAACAAAATGAAACTGGTATTAGAGGATATATATAAATGGGACAGACATCAACATTAATAAAATAATTCGTAATTTTTCTGCTAGGGACGCAAAGTATGAATCAAATCCATGATTTTGGTGTTCAAAGAACGAAAAAGCCACCAGCTACATAATGAATGGGGTTATTTAGTTTTATGGTCTCGTATAATTTTGAAAATTTACGTTTAGGTTTTTATATTGTCTTTGAATTAAATACTGAAGGTTGGACTGACCGTCCAAAATTAATGAAAGGCATTTATTGTCAATATTATATGAGATCCTAAAACTAAATTCAAAATTTGGATATTGTGGATACCTAAACGAGATCTAACGGTCAGCCAAAGTCAACCGTCGGCACGAGACCCAAAATCTCTTCCGAAAAATATGGAGGTCTAAACGCACATTTTGAATATTATACGTGACCCTCAAACTACATACCCCTAAAGAATGTGTCCATAAATGTTTCAAAATTGGTAAAGTCAGTAAGAAATGGTGAGTGAGAGAGTATATAACTATATATACCAGGGGACATTTTGACACCAACACAAAAGTCCTGGAGAGGGCTAGGATCAGAAGCAATCGCAAGTGAAAATGTTGTAATCGTAAGAACCGCCAGGAGGAACAAGTTGGCAGCCATCTCTTTGAGTTCTCTCTAGCTAGCTAGCCAACTTAAGGAAAATGATAAATAATGAAGAAGATGGTTATGATGATTAATATTGGATGAAGAAGAAGGTGATATATTCACTGGTATATATATATATATAGAGAGAGAGAGAGAGAGGGGAGGGGTGGGGAGGGTGACGTGGAGATTTTTCGATTGTGGTAAACATTTGCATTGATACGTTCTCGTTAATTCTCAGTTTCAATTGGAAAAAGTGTCTCTGTGGTTGTTAAATTAAGAGTATAGTCATCTGTGGTTGTTAGTTGTTACCACCTTTAGGAAAATAATTGGACCTTGTCTTCTCATAAGAGTGTGAAAGTTTTTTTTTTTTGGTTTGTTAGACAAGTCCCATGCAGGTTTTTTTTTTTTTGGTTTGTTAAGACGTACTTCTAGGTATTAAATATAGACACCCCCATGCAGTTTTTCTTCTTCTAGAGACTACTTAGAAATAAACCATTCTTTTCTCTAAATAGTCCTTTTAGTAGTTTGATCTCGCTTTTTTTTTCTCTCTGACGCAGAGCTTATTTTCAACTCCCGCCATTTTTATAAATGGAACGATCCACTGATCTTTCATCACTCTGCAGTCAGAGTTTTATGCCTCCTTCCGGTAATCACAATAGTCATTCAAGTTCGGCATCTTTTAGATACTTTCAATATTTGATTAGACTTCTGATTAATAGATTTAAACAATCTTAGACTTATATTTTGATGCTTTTTATATGAGCTGTTTTTAATAGATTTAAACAATCCTCAAAGATTTAGTTGGTTAGAATGGTTCAATAATATTTTTTATGCTAATACTTTGATATTTAGGAATCTGATCATGTTACTTGGATAGAGTAATGTATTAATTCCTTCAAAGTATCCCTCTAAACTATTCCTACTTGTATGGAGTTGACGTGACATCTGACATATAAATTGACATAGCAAACTCAAAAAATTCATCAACTAATTTTAATTTTAATTGTAAAATTTACTATATCAAATGTTGTTAGATGTCACGTCAGCTATTACGTAAGAAATGATGATTTAGAATACTTTAGAGGGATTAATAGAATCGTTACTTTGAAAGCATTAATAGCAATTTTCTTTTGTACCTATTAAGCAGATGTAGTCAATGTTTGAGATCTATTGAAAGAGTTGATATCTTTGAATCAAGAGTCCATCTTTAGTACTGAGCCTTCGTGTTTAAAAAAAAAATTCTCCAAATGTTGAATTTATCTAAATATTAATTTGGAGTAGCAACTATCACTTATTAGTATTTTTTTAACTCCCACCAAATAATTCATTATTCCATAGGATCGAACCAGCTAGCCAGGATGCGTTATGTGCAGACATGCAGACCATTATATATATATATATATATATATATATATATATATATATATATATATATATATATATATATATATATATATAAAATGGCTAGGTTTTTCGCATCGACCTCCGCTGGCGGCGCGGAAAAGGGAAAAGAAGATTGGGATCCAGGCTTCAATCCAGGAGATATCTCGACGACGGAGGGGAGACAAGAGGAATGGGGGGCGGACGGAGGATAGACCACTGTTCAGAGACGTCGGAAAGTGCAACCGAATTACAGACTCCCGACCTCAGTCGAAGGAGAAAGATCAAGCGGTCGGCGATTCCAACCACGAGCTAGAGGACCTAGTGGCGTGAAGTTCGACGAGGGGGGAAATGGAGAGGGAACTCAAATAAGCAAGGGAGTTCAAGCAGAGGTAAGGAAGGAGACAACTATGAGCAGGGACAATCAACGCTTCATGCCTCATAATAGTGGAGGCAAACCGATGAGTGGGGGATTCAGGGGAGCTGGAGAAGGAGAAAGGGCTAGGAATATACATTCACACCCACCGTCCCAAGCAAATCCTGATCCTGCGATTGGAAGGAAGGGGAGGTCCTGGGCTGAGATGTGTCGGGCCAACTGCCATTCGACATGTGACGAAATGCAATACGTTGAGCCAACACAGAAGGAATGACGAGTGATGGCAGAGTTCACCGACGAGGATCTGGAGGAAATGGAGGAATATTGGATGAACGCGTTGGTTTTATACATCATGGGAAACAAACCATTCTATGGCCACATTAGAGCATTCGCCAATAGAGTGTGGCACCCGAAAGGAAGTATGGAGTTCTTCCCAAGGGAGGATGGTTTTTTCTTCGTCAGATTTGGGATGACAGAGGATCTGGAGAGAATTCCTCATGGTGGGCCATGGACGTTTGACGAAAGGGCAATATTTCTAAAGAGATGGTCGACTGGGATTAGATGCGAAAGAGAGATACTCACGTCTACCCCAATCTGGGTCAGATTTCCCGAGCTCCCAATTTAATATTGAAGCATTCCAATGCTTATGAAGCTTACCAGCCTTCTAGGAGTCCTAATCAAGGCAGACGAGGCTACTGCGAAAAATAGTAGGATCTCATTTGCCCGCGTCTTTGTTGAGATAGAAGCGGGGGTCAAGTTGCCAAGAGAGATCGAATATGTGGTTCCTAATGGCCAGATATTCAACCAGCGGGTCAAATACGAATGGGTCCCTCCATCATGTGCGACATGTAAGTGTTTCGGACACTTTCAGGCAAGTTGCAGAAGAGCAGAGCAATCAGACACAGGGGAGGAAGCAACAGATAGCATTCCACCATTAGAGGTAGTCTTCAAGTCAAGCAGAGAAGATGTACAGATGGGGGACTCAGCGGAAGGGGCTAAGGAGAACAATTCAGAGACTCTGAAGCAGCAGGGAAAACCCTTCGAGGAAGAAATAAGAGTGATCACGGAGTTCACCACATTTGAGGGTATCAAGAATCTACTCGAAGAGGGAGCCAAACTCACAATCCTGGGTAAAAGACTAAGCTTCACCTCTCCAAAGAGCAAACAGATCCTAGCAATAGAAGGGACCAATAGTCAAGCCCATAGAAAGGGAGAATCAGGAATCCAAAATGCTCAATCTCCTAACGCGAGCAAAGAAGCTATAAACTCAGGAAGAGAAATATTCCTGGTCCATCTAATCCTAAGGGACCAGCTAGGAACATACTGCAAGGAGTGGCTAATAAGGATGCTCGGCTCACTAAAGCTAATCCACAATGGGCGGCGGTGATCCAAAAGGCAAGACCAACTCAACAAAGTGAGAAGGGATTAACAATGCAAATTCAAATAGCTCACCCGCTCCTTCCCGGGTGAGCGAAAGGTTTTCGAAGGAACACTCTGATATTGTTTAATGTCGATCATCTCTTGGAATGTTAGGCGAGCCAAATCATTAGGAAGATGGAGAAGCATTCGGGATATAGCAAGAAGATACAATAGCACGATAGTTATAGTTCTAGAGTCGAAGATCAAGTCTTCGGCATTGCTCGAGAGGAGAACCCCGGGGAACTGGGCGGCAGTTCATAACTTACATTTAAACGACATGGCTATAATCTGGATTCTCTTGGACAAGGGCATATGGAGAGGAGCGCTCAGATTTGAATCTCAACAATTAATGGCAGTCGAATTCTCCAATGAGGGTGGTATGAAGATGATGGTTTGTGCTATATATGGTTTTAATGATCACAATAAACGCACAACCATGTGGAGGGACATTGAAGCTGTAAGTCAAGGCATGGGTAAGACCCTGCCACTTTTACTCATTGGTGATTTTAACGCCTTAATGTACAAGGAGGAGAAGAGGGGAGGGAGCTTTGTGTCTGACAACATACTTGAGGACTTCCAAGTCTGCGCGCTCAAATCTGGCATCTCTGACTTGCATAGATCGGGAGTGGTCTGGACATGGAGCAATCAGGCGTCAGAGAATTGTTGGTGTAGAAGCTTCGTGGAACAGAACTCAGAATCATTGAGGCGTGTGAATCACTGTCCTCAAGAAAAGATTTGCCCCTTATCGTAACTGTAAGGCTCGAACGGCGACTTTTCTCCAGGATACAACAACGAGTTACAGATAGCAGTACCTATCTGCAACCTACAATCGAACAGGGAAGAAGACGAACGGCAGCATTTCTGATCTCTCTCTATTTGGTGGTTTTGGATCTCAGCGGTGTGTTCTTTCTGTGAAGAACGAATGAATAAATAGAGTTGCAAAACTCTAAAACTGTTAGATCGTGAACCAAATCTCAGGAGGAGAATCAGGAACGTGTATGAGACGTGTTGAATGAGTAGTAGCGGTTAAATAATGGACCGCATAAATTGCGGGCTCACTACCAAGAGAAAATGCAAAAAGTAGGGTCGTGTCCCGCCTACGCGCGAGGCTAAACGGCCCGGATTTGTACCCCCCCTGCGCGTGCGACGTGCCCGCACATGCGCATTAAGGTTTTCTGGAGCTTCCCTCCAAACCGGGTGCATTCTAGCCCAATGCCCCCCGGACGCGCGAGCACCCCTCTTACTACCCACTCATCACAACCATATTGTAGAAGGTGTAAACATATATATACCCACTCACAAGTGTGGGTTTTAAGCGATGTGGGACTAAACAAAGTCTCTTTCCTTTTGTCTATGGTGTATTTGAAATACTTACAAAGTGGAACTAAAACAAGAGTTCCAATAATCCCCCACTATTTCAAAATACACCACATGCTATGTCTATACCGACTACACCTCCCCCACAAATTTTGAAATATGTGGTTGTCTCATCTGCTAGCCGTAGCACGAACACAATGCCTAAGTACTGGTGCCTTTCAGCTATGAACCAGCCATTAGGATAGCAAGACTTGTTCACAGGAGGTTGGTGAAACAAGTTTCTATGAACCAACAACCTTAAATGTGAACAGAGGTCCTACTAACAGAACTTTGGCGAGGCACCCCCACATTCTGAGATATTTTAGGTTAGGCGTATAGCCTTTCCATAACTCATAGGGTGTCTTGCCAGTTGCCTTATAAGGTATTCTATTCTGAACAAAACAAGCAGATAGGATGGCTTCCCCCCACAAGTTCAGGGGTGCACCTGAATTAACCAGCATAGCATTCATCATCTCTTTCAAGGTTCTATTCTTTCTTTCAGCTACCCCATTCGATTCAGGTGAATATGGAGGGGCAGTCTCATGAATTATGCCAAGTGGTTCACAATGGTCAGCAAAGGGATTAGACTCATATTCACCTCCCCTATCTGACCTAAGCCTTTTACTTTTCCTATCTAGTTGATTCTCAACTTCAGCTTTATATTTTAGAAACATCTCACCTGCTTCATGCTTGTTTCTGAGGAGATATACTTTCGTGTATCTAGAGTAATCATCTATAAAGGTAATATAATAATATTTTCCTCCTCTAGACATTAAGCTTCTAAATTCAGCAAGATCGGTGTGAACTAAGAAAAGTAAATCAGTATTATCTCTAGAAACAACAGGTAAACAACCATTTTTGATGACTTTAACTTCAGCACATACTTCGCACTTATCATTCGTTGGTTTAGTGATGTTAGGAAATAAACCAATTTTTCTTATTTCCTTAATATAAGGTGCAAAAATATGTCCTAGTCTACCATGCCACAAATCAAAAGAGTCAACCATGTAAGCAGAAGAAGCAGAATTTTCATTAATAACAGTTTTGAGTACATTCAAAAGAAATAAACCCTGGTTACAATACCCTTTCCCGATGAATGTCTCATTCTTAGAAAGCACTACCTTGTTTCATTCCATGTTCACTTTGATTCTAGCTTGAACCAAAAGTGACACAGAGATCAGATTGCAGCGAATGTCAGGAACATGCAGTACATTATCCAGTGAAAGGGTTTTCCCAGAAGTCAAGTTGAGAAGAACTGTGCCTTTTCCCAGGACGGGTACAGGCCTAGAGTCACCCATATAGACTCGTTCTTCTCCATCTTTCACTTGTGTGTACTCTGAGAAAGACTTTAAGTCACCACAGATGTGACGGGTTGCTCCAGATTAATCAATAACCCAGTCTTTTTTCTCCGCCACCATGTTCACAACAGAGACAACAGCAGCAAAGACATCATCCTTCACTATATTAGCTTTCAGAGTGACATCTTTGTTGTCTCCATCCTTCTTGTGTCTGCACTGAAAAGCATGATGTTCGGGTTTTCCACAAACATAACAATTTTCTTTATTCTTCTTAAAAGGACGGGAATTGTTAGTCTTCGAAATAGAAGATTTCTTATCGGTTTTCTTAGGATTTCTCCTAAACCGATTAGAACTAGAACTGGGATTACCTTCCACAATATTAGCCTTAGAGTCAAACTCCGTAGCTAATCTTGCGTCAAGTTTCCTGTTTTTCTCTTCAATCCAGACATGAATAATCACGTCTTCCAGACTCATCTGCCTCCTTTTGTGCTTCACCTTGTCCTTGTAGTCTTTCCATGATTCAGGTAGTTTCTCAACCAAACAACCAGAGACGAAAGCATCAGGGAGTTCAATATCCTCAGTTTTCAAAGCATTTAAAAGAACTTGAAATTCAATGATTTGAGAAGAGATATCTCTAGAGTCAACAAACTGGAATTTAAGATAATTCCCAATAGCATACTTTTGAGTACCAGCATCTTCGATTATATACTTCTTATTCATATTTTCTCAGATTTCGTAAGCCGATTTATATGAATAGCATATATCGAAGATCTCATTCGACAAGGTGTTTAGAATAGTGTATCGGCATACCTTGTTTCCTTGCTGCCACTCATCGTGTAGTTTTTGGAAATTATCGTAAGCGTTGGCAGCATCTTCTATGTTAGTGGAATCGAACTCCATAGCCGTCGGTTTTTCTGGTTTAGGTTCAGTCAGGTACTTCGCATAGTTCAGCACGTCTAGACAGACGTAGATCCTCTCCCTCCAGCGTTTGAAGTGGGTACCGTTGAAAACTTCAATCTTCGAAACGTCTGGAAGCCTTGAACGAGATTGAACGGATCCAGCAGCAGCAGCGAGATCATTGTTCTGAGAAGCCATCTTTTTTTGAGATTTTTGGTGTAGAAGCTTCGTGGAACAGAACTCAGAATCGTTGAGGCGTGTGAAGCAAGGTCCTCAAGAAAAGATTCGCCCCTTATCATAACTGTAAGGCTCGAACGGCGACTTTCCTCCAGGATACAACAACGAGTTACAGATAGCAGTACCTATCTGCAACCTACAATCGAACAGGGAAGAAGACGAACGACAGCATTTCTGATCTCTCTCTATTTGGTGGTTTTGGATCTCAGCGGTGTGTTCTTTCTGTGAAGAACAAATGAATAAATAGAGTTGCAAAACTCTAAAACTGTTAGATCGTGAACCAAATCTCAGAAGGAGAATCAGGAACGTGTATGAGACGTGTTGAATGAGTAGTAGCGGTTAAATAATGGACCGCATAAATTGCGGGCTCACTACCAAGAGAAAATACAAAAAGTACGGTCGTGTCCCGCCTACGCGCGAGGCTAAACGGCCTGGATTTGCACCCCCCCCCCAGCGCGTGCGACGTGCCCGCACATGCGCATTAAGGTTTTCTGGAGCTTCCCTCCAAACTGGGTGCATTCTAGTCCAATGCCCCCCGGGCGCGCGAGCACCCCTCTTACTACCCACTCATCACAACCATGTAGAAGGTGTAAACATATATATATCAACTCACAAGTGTGGGTTTTAAGCGATGCGGGACTAAACAAAAGTCTCTTTCCTTTTGTCTATGGTGTATTTGAAATACTTACAAAGTGGAACTAAAACAAGAGTTCCAACAAGAATCAGATCGAATGTCAACTAGACAGAGCTCAATTCTTTATGGATCGACTCCTTTCCTAATATTGGTGTTACAGGGCTGCCTGCAGGGTCAAGCGACCACCACTTACTGTTGATGGTAAACATCCAGGAGAGCATACACAAAATTCCCCCTCCGTTCAAATACTGTAACTCTTGGCCACTTATCGACGGATACTCTGCTGCCGTTAAGGAAGGGTGGAGCATTCAAGTGAAGGGGTTCAGCCAATATCGTCTTGTGTCCAAGCTCAGAGGAGTCAAGTACAAGATTAAAGAATGACAGGCTAGTCTTCCTAAATCTTCTCTGAAGGAGGCGAGGAAGGAGTTAAAAGAGGTTCAGATTCCAATCAAAAATCTTTGAACACGGAAAGTATTGACAGAAAAGGAGTCTGAAGGCTCAAGTCAACAAGCTTGCGAAGCTCGAAGAGGTTATGCTTAAGCAGAAGGCCAAATGCGAATGGATCAAAGACGGAGATAAATGTTCAAAAAATTTCCATGGGGTAGTGAAGGCCAGGCAGAGCCGTAATCAGATTGCACAACTTATTGACCCTTCGGGAGGAAAAAATAGACAACCCCATAGACATTAAAGCGGAAGTTATAGAGTTTTTACTGAACTATACAATGAGAAGGGAGGTAAGCAGCCTCTTCCTCAAGTTATTTGCAAGAGAATTATTACGGATGAGGTCGTTGCAAAGCTTCATGAGATCATCACTCTAAAGGAGCTTGAGGAGGTGGTGCTTAAGGCCAAGCCGAACAAGTCTCTGGGTCCTGATGGCTTCTCCGTCGGTGTTTTCAAGCTTCACTGGGATAAGGTAAAGATCCTATTGCTTGAGGCGGTCAGGGATTTCTTCCGCACAGGAAAACTCTTAAAGCAACTGAAACACACGTTCATTACGCTTATTTCGAAGATTGCGGGGGCATCATCTTTGAATGAGATTAGGCCTATATCATGCTGTAACTATATCTATAAGGTGATAGCACATCTGATGAGCAGACGTATGAGAAACATTCTGCCTGGATTGATCTCATCGAATCAGTCGGCGTTCTTCACGAGGGGTAGAAGCATTTTTGAGAACTGTTTGCTTACCAACGAGCTTGTCAGAGACTTCAACAAGGTGGGAAGAAGTAAAGCTTGTGTGAAACTTGACCTGAGGAAAGCCTACGACACAGTCAACAGAGAATTCGTGGTTCAAGTTATGAAGGCCACGGGGTTCGATGAGTGGTGGACTAAACGAATCTACGAATGTATTTCTACCCCCACCGTAATGATCAAGGAAAGACCGGTGGGTTTCATTCGCAGCTCCAGAGGATTAAGACAAGGAGATCCATTGTCGGCTTACTTATTCACCATAGTTATGGAGCACTTCACATGTTTGATGGAGATAGTTGAGCAATCGAAGCGGATTACCCCCATTTTCAGACTCGTTAAGCTTTCGATCTCCTACCTTATCTATGCAGATGATCTGTTGGTCTTCATCAAACCTTCTGATGAAGGGATTCAGAACCTGATCAGCATTCTTAATGCATTTGAAAGGGCTACTGGTCTATGTCTGAACAAGGGTAAAAGCTCGATTATATGCAATCGAACTTTCCCTGAGAAGGAGAGATGGGCTAATGCGATGCAGGTAGAGGTCGGCTCCCTCCCAGTCAGGTACCTGGGAGTGCCGCTAGCAAGTACATATCTCAGACACTCTGACTGCTCGACCCTCATCCAGATGGTTGAATGCAGACTTGAGGGGTGGCAGGCCCAGCTATTGTCTTTCGAAGTGTGACGGGAGCTCGTGAGGGCTGTGGTTAACGCAATAATCTCTTTTGGCTACAAGTGTTCATCCTTCCCAAGCAGACGCTGCAGAAGATCGACGGGATGTGCGTTAGGTTCGTGTAGAGAGGAGGAATACAAACACTAGCTTGGAAGGACCTATGTAGACCCAAGGAAGAAGGAGGAGTCGGCATCCGTTCTTTGGATACTTTGAGGGAGATGGCAGCTCTGAAGCTTTCATGGAACATGGTAGAAGGAAATTCACTCTGGGCGAGGTGGATGAACAACAGGTACGTAGGGGAGGGTAATTTTTGGACTATGAGCAGTAACTCCAACTTCTCTGTGAGCTTTAAGAACATATTGAAGCAAAGATCTAGATTGAAGACATGCATTCGTAGGGTTATACATGATGGTGCAGAAACAAGCGTATGGCAGGATCCTTGGTTGGATCACTCCAGCGCCTTGGACAGAGGAGATCTGGGTTATCCTAATATTAGGATCAAGGAATAGAAGGTAAGCAGCCCTCATTAAAAATGGGGAGTGGTTTTTTAAGCCTGGGTCGAGAATCAATAGATGGGCGGAGCTCATTAAGACCATCCAGATTGTGAAGGAACCAGGGAAAGGTCATTGGCAATGGGAGGATTCAATAAATGGGAGGTTTGCGCTGATGAAGGCTTACGAGAAGTTCAGAGAGAGGAGTCCAAAATCAGACAGGGCAAGCCTTATTTGGCTTAAGGTAGCTCCTCCCAAATATAGTTGTTGTATGCTCAAGGTGACTCGGAGGAGATTACTCACCAAAGACAGAATGGCAAGGTTCAGGATCCATCTGGAGGACGAGGGCTGCCCACTCTGCTCGAGAGCATCAGAATCTCATGCTCACCTTTTTTTTCCATTGCAGTTTCAGCAAGGAGCTTTGGCAGAGACAACGTAGACTGTTGGGGATGGGTCAGAAAGATACGCTAGAGTTGGAAGAATCATTCAAGGAGATTAAGAAGCTCAAGAAGACTAATAAGCAAGGGTTCATAATGGCGGAGCTGAGGCTAATGAGTGTTGTGT
Source organism: Iris pallida (assembly GCA_029216955.1). Classification (NCBI taxonomy): domain Eukaryota; kingdom Viridiplantae; phylum Streptophyta; class Magnoliopsida; order Asparagales; family Iridaceae; genus Iris; species Iris pallida. The sequence goes on along the minus strand of JANAVB010035417.1, from coordinate 6,056,269 downwards.
GGCACATATGACGCGAGAGAAATAGAAGAGTTTTTTAGGGCCATAGCAGCACTGTTAAGGGGTTCGAGCAAATTATTTTATTTATTTATAAAAGAAGTTACCTTTTCCATATATATATATATATATATATATATATATATATATATATATATATATATATATATATATATATATATATATATCTTCTTGTCAGGTTTAGAGCTCGGTACTTGGTAGTATGGAAAATACAATTTTCATTGCAATTAAAGTGATTAATGTCCACTCATATGCATCTAAATTGCAATAGGAATAGGATTCAGTAGGTCTGAATTTTTGCTTACAGGTTCAAATTTCTTCAGCGAAGTGAATAAAACATTACAAACTGATCACACAGGCAGGTGCACACATCTGCTTATTTAAGTATACATATGCCGCAGAAAGAAAATCACGACACCACGACGCAAACGGTACTCTTCTAATTGTTGTCCATCCAGAACTGAGCCTGGAGCCAATCCACCGTCTTCTTGTCCAACTTAAACGCCTTGGCGAGCACATCGTCCAAAATGGGCGGCTTCGCCCCAAAGACGGCGTTGGCCACGGTGATCACGCCGGGGTTCTGGCTGCTCAGCGCCGCGATCGCCACCGCGTCGCCCTCCCCGGAGTTGAGCTGGAAGTGCACGAGCCCCTGGGGGAACACGAAGACGTCGCCCTTGCGGAGGACCTTGGCGAAGAGTCTGTTGCCGGGATTGGACGTCACGAACCCCACGTAGAGGGAGCCTTCTAGTACGGTCAGGATCTCGGTGGCCCGCGGGTGGGTGTGGGGCGGGTTGAGCCCGTAGGGCTCGAAGTCTATGCGGGCCAGGGAGATGCCAAGGGTGTTCAGTCCCGGAAGCTGGCCTGCGAAGACCGGCGTGACCATGGACCCGAGCGGGTTGCTCGTGTTGCCGGGCTTATTGAGGCCGGCGAAGAAGAAGTCCTCTGGCTTTGCAAGCTTCGGGTCCTCGCAGACTAATCCATTCACAAACACTGCAGCATACGTAAATAAAAAGGTGGAAGACGTTATACAATGACACGTACATGAATTTGCAGAGGGTGTGTTACAATGTATACGTGAATAAAATAAAATGAAACTGGTATTAGAGGATATATATAAATGGGACAGACATCAACATTAATAAAATAATTCATAATTTTTTTCTCTGCTAGGGACACAAAGTATGAATCAAATCCATGATTTTGGTGTTCAAAGAACGAAAAAGCCACCAGCTACATAATGAATGGGGTTATTTAGTTTTATGGTCTCGTATAATTTTAAAAATTTACGTTTAGGTTTCTTTATTTTCTTTGAATTAAATACTGAAGGTTGGACTGACCGTCCAAAATTAATGAAAGGCATAAATGCAAATTGTCAATACTATATGAGATCCTAAAACTAAATTCAAAATTTGGATATTGTGGATACCTAAACGAGATCTAACGGTCAGCCAAAGTCAACCGTCGGTAAGAGACACAAAACCTTTTCTGAAAAATATGGAGGCCTAAACGCACATTTTGAATATTATACGTGACCCTCAAACTAAATACCCCTAAAGAATGTGTACATAAATGTTTCAAAGTTGGTACTGTCAGTAAGAAATGGTGAGTGAGAGAGTATATAACTATATATACCAGGGGACATTTTGACACCAACACAAAAGTCCTGGAGAGGGCTAGGATCAGAAGCAATCGCAAGTGAAAATGTTGCAATCGTAAGAACAGCCAGGAAGAACAAGTTGGCAGCCATCTCTTTGAGTTCTCTCTAGCTAGCTAGCCAACTTAAGGAAAATGATAAATAATGAAGAAGATGGTTATGATGATTAATATTGGATGAAGAAGAAGGTGATATATTCACTGGTATATATAGAGAGAGAGGGGTGGGGAGGGTGACGTGGAGATTTTCGATTGTGGTAAACATTTGCATCGAAACGTTCTCGTTAATTCTCAGTTTCAATTGGAAAAAGTGTCTCTGTGGTTGTTAAATAAGTACAGTCATCTGTGGTTGTTAGTTGTTACCACCTAAAGGAAAATAATTGGACCTTGTCTTCTCTATAAAGTGTGAAAGTTTTTTTTTTTTTTTTTTTTTTTTGGTTTGTTAGACAAGTCCAGATTAATTGAACAGGCAAATGGAGACTTAATCGACAGGAAACATGATAAAAAACTGAAGAAATTAGGACGTGTCTATGATCTTCTAGGTATTAAATATAGAGAGAGTAGTTATAAACCAATCTTTTCTCTAAAGAGTCCTTTTAGTAGTTTGATCTCGCTTTTTTTTTTCTTTCTCTGACGCAGAGCTTATTTTCGCATATATGTTGAGCAACCGACCTCGATGTACATGTTCAATTAATTGTACAAATCAGGTTGATCAGTAAGGTCTGATAAACTTTCATCAACCTAAATTGGCTGGCACAAGAAGAATAGTCAACATTTAGACGAGCCTTAATTAATTAATCATATCCTTTAATCTCCAAGAAAATCTTTATCTCAAATTTCCGAGGGTGGCTATTTGAAAAAAATTTTATCACTCAACTCTACAAACGGGTGTATGATATAAAGATTTAATTTATTCGATTTTGACTACTTCAATTTTAACTCTCACTGACTCACTAGTGAAGAAAATCACCTCAATTTGTTGGGCCCACATTCGTTTTTTTTTTTTTTCCATCATTTTTTGGGGAGTATAAGTGAGAAGAAGAAAAGTCATCAAGGTCCCTAGGTAAACATTTAATAAAGAAATTAGACCATCAGAATTCAGACAGGAAAAATAAAAATAATATAAAAAAAGATATATTTTTTTAATATTTTTGGTCTTCACATGTTCTTTTTTCTGTTGTGTACTTTATCTTCTTTCCGAGAATAAAGATATTGTCATTTGTTAGGTGTTTTCACATAAAATTGATACTCAATGAAATTAGACAATTGAACGGATCATTAAAAAAAAACAGAAACGAGAAAGAATATTTGTAATCTTTAATGGTTTGAGTTTTCATATATTTTTTTCCACCCACTCGTCTTCTTTCCAACAGTAAAGATACATTATTTCTTGTTTAATATCTCCATTATTATATTGCGGTTTGGAAACAGCTAAAAAGTGAGCCATCCAAATCGAACGTATATCTTCCATTAAATAATAGTAAAAACTAAAAATTCTAAATAAAAAAAAAACTAACTATTGCATAAAATGCATGAATATGTAAAAACTTCTAAAATATATTCAATATTCAAATTATTTTTAAACTAAGCATATGATATTATCTAACTAAACACACCTAAAATTCTAGAAACATATATATATAAAATTATAATTAAAATATATTATTAAAATATTTTAATACAAATTTAATTTTTATCTTCTTTTTTCAAATATCATATTTTTTGCAGGTGAACTTTACTAGTTTTTAATAAGATAGCTAGTTCATGAATATTGTTGTGAAAAAAATTAAGGTTGTCAATTGATAACATATATTACACTTATATTCTTATTCATTTGATTTCTTTGTTGCATGTTTTTTTCCCTCTAAAGAACTGATTTTGTAATTGTTTGTGCAAAATGGAAAAATGTAATTATGATGTATTTATCCGGAGATAAATTAGTTAGGTCAATCTTTACGTGGAGAGATAAGTCATTTCTTTTAGTAATCTATATGTCCAAACTCCATGCATTCCACAAATTTACATTTTGAACTCTTCTTTTCTAGTACAATTTATGGACAAAATTTATTAGACAAAGAAGAATGAGAGAGTATTTTCGTCAAATTTTTTAGGTCAAAGCTGTTGACCGTCCGTTATGGACGGTTTCCGTCCAAAGTGGAAAGACTCTTACATTTTTACAAAACTGTGAAGTGCACCTTAAAATGGGATAAATAAAGTGGACGCCAAGTCAAAATTTTTCTACAAATTATTGTCCCCCCATTTTGTTCCATTCACTTCATCTTTTAATATCCACTAGAAAAAGATGATGTGGATTTGAAAGTGGAGTTCTCACACACACACACACACACACTCACTCGAGTAATTAATATTATTAGCAAATAATTAGTTAGTGTTATAGTAGTAACTTAGTAATTATAATATTTATGTAATTAATAATACATAACTACCATTAATATTTAAAATAATAAATTAATATTCATAAATATATTATAAAATAATGGTGAGTAACCGAATACTATTAAATAACAATAACTTATTTAATTATAATATAATTGTAAGATATTTATTTAATATAAATTAGAGGTTACATGCTAACTAATATGAAGAAATCAATATGGTTAATTATTAAGAACAAGTAAGTAAGATAGTTAAATAATAATACTTGTTATTTTACAGTAATTGTTTAAAGTAAAAATTAAATAATTGTTCAAAGTCATGATATTAATAATCAGTTATCAATATAGTCTGATAATTTAAATACTTTTAAGATATACTTATAGTAATTATTAATTAAGATGATTAATAATTATTATAAAGAATTTAATTAACATTTATTATTACTATAATATATTTCTCACTTGTGGTTAAATTATATTAAAATTTTATAATTTGTATACATATTTGTTCTATTTTAAGGGGCCCCAAAATTTATAAGGGTTTCTAAATTTTACAAAAGTTTCCTAAAATTTATAAAGATCCCCAAATTTTACAAAGGTCTCAAAAATAATTTTACGAAGACCCCAAAATTTTGTCATTGGGATCACATTTTCAAGATTGAAAATGATATTTTGCCTACGGTTTGTAACCGCGGACGTGACCGCCAAACGACATGGCGGCCACCCATTGACCCCCGTGCTATCCCCGGGCCCATCCGGACCAAGGGGCCAACGGCCGACAGCGGTCACGCCCGCGGTTACAAACCGCATGCAACATGGCAGCGCCGTTTTCAAGATAGTCTATACGATCCCATTTTTGATAGAGTATCCTGGTTACGAAGTATATATCTATAATATAAAGCACAGTGGATTTTTGGTCCGACCCATGTGCTTTGGTTCAACGATGATAAAAGGACTAAATTGCCCCTCTTTCCATAAGAGAGGAGGAGGTCCCATGTTGGGTGCGGAGCAACCGGTTGTTCCAACGGCACCCCTGCCTCCAGCTCCTCTTGCACCGCCCCTCCCTCCGCCGCCTCCGCTCCATCCTCGTCCACGCCGTCGTCGCCGGCCTCTTCCGCAACCCCTTCGTCGCAAGCAGCCTCCTCCACCGCGCCGCCGACGCCGACCCTTCCTTCGCTGCCTCCCTCTTCTCCGCCATGACCAACCCTAACCCCTTCTCCTTCAACACCTCCATCGCCATCTCCGCCGACCCACTCTCCATCTACTCCCAAATGCTCCGCCGTCGCGTCCCTCCCAACTCCCACACCTTCTCTTCCTTGCTCAACACCACCACCGCCGCCGCCGCCGTCGCCACCAGGTCGCTCCACGGACACGTCCTCCTCCTCGAATTCTGGCCCGACCCCTTCGTGCAGACCGTCCTGCTCCGCTTACTCCCGACGCGGCTCCGCCTACTATGTCCTGCGGGTGTTCGACGGAATGCCGCACAGGGACGTCATCTCCTGGACCGCCGCCGTCTCGGGCCTCGACGGCCCTGCGCGTCTTCGCCTCCATGAGGCCCCATGCCGCCCCGAACGCCGACACCGTGGTCTTTGCCGTGTCCGCCTCCGCCGGGCACGGGTCCCTGGCGCCGGCCTGGTGCCTGCACGCCTACGTCGAGAAGGCCGGGTTCGGAGGCCGCGTCTCCGTCCGGAACTCACTAGCGCTGGCCCGGTGCCTGCACGCCTACGTCGAGAGGCCGGATTCGTGTTCGTGCCATTATGGCACGGGTTATCCACTAGTAGAGAAATAAAACAGTGCTAATTAAACTGTTCCTTGGTAAGTACATATGAATGATGACAATCATGAACTTAACAACTTTAATGCCACAGTCATGCAGATGTTCTAGAATAGCAGGAGCATACATATTAGCTCAATTTTCTCCTACAATAGAGAAAGTGCTTAGCTAGTTATTACAATCCACTTCTTAAACAGTACATATTTAAGCATAGGCATAGAGAGAGAGAGCCTTGAGCCAAGCCATGGTGACCGGGGATGAGTCCAGGAAGAACACGAAAAAGGAGAAGAAGAAAGGAGGTGAAACCAAAGAGACTCATGTTAATATGTGATGTTTACTACTCCAATGCCATCTAAGGAGTACTTAATCCAAGGATGTTAGCGACGGACTGACGGACGGACTGACTGACACAGGACGAGACCGCGGTAGGGTTCAGATGGACCTATTTTTGTCTGTCTGGCGTCACAGACGATAAACAGACGGGGGGGGAGGGGTAGGGCTACAACGTCAAAAATACACATCATAGCCCAAATCTAGACTACCTATGGGAGGGGGCTAAACTCAAGTCCTCAAGAACTTAGCCCCAAACATAAAATGTACACAAAGGGTTGGTTAGTAGTTGGAACTAAGTATGCAAGCTTACCTTTCCTTAGGCAAGTAGAGTGAGTTGTTGGTTATATAGTACCAAACTCTCTCTTGTTGCATCATTGTTAGGGTTGGTTAGGTTGGTTGGGGTTTGACAAATACGTTTAACCCATCCAAAATGGGCTAGAGTTGCTCTCCATGATGTTTCCATGGATCAGGAGAGACAACTAGCCAAGTGTTAGTGAGTGGTTCTTGAAGCCAAACCAGAGGCCATTCTTGAATCTTTTCAAGTTCCCCAAGCCTCCATAGGCTATAGGGGAGTTTGCTTGCACTTGCCACATGAAAGAGAGAATTCCCTCCACCTTGGGGGGAATATGCATGGGATATGGTTGCTTTGAAGCCCATCCTAGGGCTAAAGCATCCTTTCAGCCCCCTTATGATGTGGGACTAAACATGCATGCAAGAGAAGACAGAAAGATGGACAGTGTTTGGTGAGAGAGGGATAAGGAAAATGGGGAAAAAAAAGAACCATGGCTAAGCTCAGGGTTGCTCATGCGCCATCGCCGATGGAGAGAAACTGGGTAGGAAGGAGAGATCTGTAATGTAATGGTGCTGCTTCTGCAATGCTGGATGAGAGTGAGAGCCACAGGGTCATGCCTGTTTTATTGCAAAAACACACTGTTAAAGATATTAGTACCACAAATTGGAAGACATAATACAAAAAAAACAGAGAAGATATGTAATAACTTTCCCACTGCAATATCATCTCTTTTTTTTACTCTAATACAGCAGGTTTGTAGATATGCAGAAATGGAATTACATTTAGGTCTCGTTTGGTTCGCGGAATCATGACATTGGGAAATGAAAGTCATTCATTTCCTGTGTTTGGATGACAATCGTAAGGAGGAGGAAGGGTAAATGATTCCCAAAGGAGAGGAAAATATGGGAGGGAATGGTTCCCCCATCCACCCAAGGATTCACTTTCCCACTCTAAGGATTCAAGTTTCCTTTCAATTTCCTTGGTTTTTTTCAAACACGGGAAAAAAAAATTAATGGAAATTACAATTTTTCAAAGGAAAGGAAAGAACAAGAAATTGATTTACTTTCCTTTCCCTTCTGCGAACCAAACGAGGCCTAGCATGAAAAATATATGCATAGAGTTATTGGAATGTAACTTATTGTTCGGCAGAATCTTAAGATCACTGCAATTTTAGTCAGATATCATGATTTAGTAGATAAGCAGAAAGGAACAAGATGTCAATAAATAGACGATTGCTAACAGAAGATAACTGACAACTGAATAGTTGGAGTGATTAATTGACAACATAGAACACAAGGTATTAATAAGGGTTATATAGCGTTATATAGTTCCTGATTCTGAGGTTAGTTTAATTGTTATTAGCTTTTTAAATCAAGGATGATTATGTGAGATGTTGAAGGTCGACACTATATATAGAAAGCACATGCACGCTTCAAAAAGAAGAAGAAGGATGTGTCGTGTTGGAAACATATATCGCACAATAGACACTCCAAAATATACTATTACGTGCCAAAATCAGGCATTGTCGTGTTTTGTCGTATCCTTGAAGCACATTCAACACTTATCAAGTGTGTCGATCAGAATAAACTAGGTTAATAGAAGTAGAGCATTTGATCATCTAAACTGATAAACTAGGTTAATATCTACAGATACCTAATGATGCATGAACTCTCTTTTTTCTCTCCTGAAATTACAACATAGACTAAGCTCACGTGAGCACTAATTAACAACTCCAAGATTTAAACATTTGTAAAAAAAATTATTAAATGAATGGCTTAGAAGATTATTTAACATATCCATGGTAGGGTTTGAGGGAATTATAAGAAACTCTCCAGCAGTACAATGTTTGCGAGCAAACCTGCTTGTGAATGGGATTTGGCGCGAAGGATACGGGTCCGTTGAACTGGGGCGTGAACCCAGTCAGAGCTGCCGCAGATGAGGTGACAGAGGAGTACTGGAACAGTTAGGGGTACTGCATACCGTAGCCCTGACCATGCCCGTAAGCTGCATCACCCTGACCCAACTGGAAGTAGGGATAGAAGCCTCCAGCTACCCCTCCATACATTGGATATTGGCTAGCTGCCCCTCCATACATATTGTAATAGCTCTGATGAAGAACAAATCAATAGAAGCAAATTGCAGTTAAATTATATTTATTTTTATTTTTATTTCAATTATCACCATCGACCAAAATTGCTGTTAAATTTTATATTTATAGTGAAAATATATGTATATAAGAACCTAAAATTAAGAACATAAAAGATGATGATGGCAACAATGGTAGGATTTGTTAGAAATTATTTCTTTTTCTTTCTTTAAAAATCTGCAAACAAAATAAAATAAAATAAAATAAATGTTACCGGCCTCTGGGGAAGTCGTGCACGTAGCACTGTCCTAAGAGGTAATTCGGGTCTATGTGCAGACTTGTTCCGAATGCTCCTAGTGGTGAAACTCTACTACCAAAATAAGTCATATCAGCGACGTAATTAGCGACGTCAACTTAAAACGTCGCCAATATTTTTGGTTTTAGCGACTCCAGATTTAAACGTCACAATACGTCGCTGGTAGCGACATACAGCGACATATTGCGACTACCTATAGTCTAATAAAAATCAACGTCGTTGATTTGTCAGAAAACGTCGCTAGTTTTATCAATTCAGCGACGTTTAGCGTCACAAAGTTTATAACGTCGTCGAATATTTAACTAATACCGACGCTTTGCGACGTATTTCAGGCGTCGCTAATTTCTGCTAAATAGGGTTTCCTCGGTTCCAATTTTTATTTCTCCCTCTCCCCAAATTCTTTGTTCCCGCCCCTCTTCTCCCGACCTCGACGACAGCCCGACCCCCTTCCCTCCGGCGCCGCTAATCCTCCTCCTCCACCGTGAGCTCCTTCTCCTCCCTCCGGCGAGCCCCTTCTCCTCCTCCTCCTCATCCACCGCGAGCCCCTTCTCTTCCTCCACCGCGAGATCCTCCTCCTCCACCACCGCGAGGAGACTGAAGGTAAACCCTAACCCTAATTGAGGTGTTTTTCGTGTCCAAAATGGACACGGAGACACATTACGACCATGTGTTCACTGATACAGTGTGTTCGTGAGGTTTTGGACACTTTGTGTCCATTTGTTGGACACGTGGACACCCCCAAGCTTGCATATATATGTATTTCACCTCTGTACACTTAATCCCCTCCTCCTCCACCACAGAACTTGTCCTCCTCCTCCTCTTCCACCACCGTGAGGAGACTGAAGGTAAACCCTAACCCTAATTGAGGTGTTTTTCGTGTCCAAAATGGACATGGAGACACGTTACGACCATGTGTTCACTGATACAGTGTGTTCGTGAGGTTTTGGACACTTTATGTCTATTTGTTGGACACGTGGACACCCCCAAGCATGCATATATATGTATTTTACCTCTGTACACTTAATCCCCTACATACACTTGTGTATTTTCGTATTAATTTGGATTTGCATATTGGGTTTGGGTTTCGATATAGTGTTTGATACATTGTTTCACCTTGCAACATTCCTACACTAATTTTAGACAACAAGTATATGAACCAATTAGTCAACATCTATTTGTTGAAGTATGGTATTCCATTCTTCGTAAGTTCTAGCTATATATGTCTCAAGATCCAATACTCGAAAATCCCAAGAAGAAGAAGAAGAAAAGAATAAAATGACATCGCTCAACACCCTATGACAACTCTTTGTAGAATTGTGTTAAAGTGTGAGTTCTACAGTATGAGTTCTACAGTATGGTTCTCTTTGTAGGATAAAATGACATTGCTCAACCCTATCGATCCTCCATACAAGTCTTCCTTCATCTATTGTCTTAAAGTGTGAGTTCTAAGTATGGTTCTCTTTGTACAATTGCGTGTTATTTTAGACAACAAGGATTTCCTATTTTTATAGGTAACATGGCAACATGTGTAAGGGAACATATAGGTGTGTGTTTGTGTTTGAAAGGGAGTGTCACAAGAGTAAGACGTGAGCATGTGTTAGTATTTTGAGCTGTGATAGTGTTTGTTCTATTGAGGTTAGTACCAACTGGCAAGTTAGGTTAAAAGAACCTGGGAACTATGGTATGGTTGTATACATCATGTATATGTATGTGTGTGTCTAGTGGGAGAAAGGGGAGAGGTTTAACTAGTACCAGGTATTTGGAGAGGAGGGAGAGTTTATACTAGTATATATAGACTAATATCCTAAAACTTGACTTATACAACTTAGAAATGGCTAGTTTGACCAAGTTGGACTAGTTTAGCTTAGAGTTGGCTCGGTTGGACTATACATAATATATAGACTAATATCCTAAAACTTTACTTCTACAACTCAGCCTATATGAAATATTGTAGACACGGGTGATATACCACCGCGATAATCTCTGACCACCGCATGCACAAACACGCGAAAGAAAAGTTAGCAATGCGAAAAGAAGATGACAGATAATCTCTGACCATTTAACGTAAAATGTCATGTGTACATATACTGCGGAAAGTGTAGACCGCATGAACTGACAATTGCATATCATTCACTACCTTGATGTATCTATCTTACAGAATTATGGAGCTGAATTACTATCTGCGGAATCGTACTTGGATGTACAACCGTCATCCTGATGACATGTGCGGTGTGCGGGATGAATTCATAGAGGGTGTACACCAGTTCCTGCAGTTTGCCAAGGCGTTCCTTCAGTACATGGACGGTACCAAAATTAAGTGTCCGTGTGTGAGATGTCGTAACTTGAAATATCATCCAGAAGTGGATGTCACGTATCATTTATACTCGAAGGGTTTCACGTCGAATTACTATCAGTGGAGCGAGCACGGAAAACTTGTGTCTTTAGCATCGGAGTATGAGCCTTATGTGGATGTCCACAACAACGCTCCTTACGACGATGGGTTGGTGAACATGATTTTCGACGCGGCCGGACCTAGTTTCGATTCGGATGATCATGATGCACCTGAGGAGGCACCGAACCCCGATGCTGCACAGTTCATGGAGTTGCTGGAGAATGCAAGGACTCCATTATATCCTGGTTGTGAGGATCATTCACCGTTGGAGCTGGTTACAAAATTGTTGAGCATCAAGTTCGATTTTAACATGTCGCAAGATTGCTACAACCGTCTTATGGAGTTGCTTATAGAAATATTGCCTAAGGGTGCGAAGTTGCCTAAAGACTTCTACCGGTCTAAGAGGATGGTTAGATCACTCTGGATGGGATACGAAAAAATCGATGCCTGTCACAACGGGTGCATGTTGTACTACAAAGACGACAAGGATGAAGACGCCTGCAGATTTTATGGTGTCGATCGCTACAAGGCATGTGGTAGAGGAAAGTCTGTCGGTGCCAGGAAGCCTACCTCTTCGATACACTACTTGCCGTTGACGTCGCGGTTGCAGCGGTTGTTTATGGTGAAGGAAACTGCAGAAAACATGAGTTGGCATAAGCGGGAACATACCGAAGGAATGTTGGATCACCCATCTGATGGAAAAGCATGGAAGCACTTTGATCGAGAGTATCCAGATTTTGCTTCTGATCCGCGTAATGTCAGATTGGGTCTCTGCTCCGACGGTTTTACCCCATTCGGACTTTCGGGATCCCAGTATTCGTGTTGGCCTGTGATCGTAACCCCGTACAATCTACCGCCTTGGATGTGCATGAAGACTCCGTATATGTTTCTCACCGTTATTATCCCAGGTCCGAACAATCCGAAAAGGAACATCGATGTGTATTTACAGCCGTTGATTGATGAGTTGAATCAGCTGTGGGAAGTAGGTTCCAACACGTATGATGTATCTAGAAAACAAAATTTCCAGATGTGGGCAGCACTTATGTGGACCATCAACGACTTTCCGGCCTATGGAATGTTATCTGGATGAAGCACGCATGGTCGTCTTTCATGTTCGTATTGCATGGACAGCACTAAGGCTTTCCGTTTGAAACACGGAGGCAAACCGTACTTCTTCGATTGTCATCGACAATTCCTGCCGAAGGATCATCCGTACCGAAGGAACAGGAATGCTTTTCGTGCTGGCGTTGTGGAGAAAGCTAATCTCCCGCCAAGGTGGACCGGATACACGATATGGGAAGAGGTAAAAGATTTACCAAGAGCTATTGAGGAGCCTGCTACGGGATACAAGTGTGACGGATTTGGTCCTACTCATAACTGGACGAAGAGGAGTATATTCTGGGATCTTCCATATTGGAGCACCAATCTGATTAGACATAACCTTGATGTCATGCATATCGAGAAGAATGTGTTTGACAACATAATTAATACTGTAATGGACGTAAAGGGGAAGACGAAAGATAATCCAAAGGCTAGATTGGACTTGGAAGAAATATGTAGACGTCCTGCATTGCATTTGATAGAGGACGGGAATGGAAAGTTGAAGCAGCCTAAGGCAATTTTCTCACTGGAGAAGGAGGATAAAGTGAGGCTTTGTAGGTGGATTCAAGGTCTGAAATTTTCATATGGGTATGTTTCGAACTTGAGAAGATGCGTCGACCTCAAGGAGAACAAACTGACAGGTATGAAGAGCCATGATTGTCACGTATTCATGGAGCGGTTAATTTCGATTGTATTTTAGAAATTCTTATCGCAGGCAGTTTGGGATCCATTGACGGAGCTTAGCATATTCTTCAGGGACCTTTGTTCTAAGAAATTGCTCGTTGAACGTCTAGAAAAGCAAGAGAAGGACATTGCGGTAACACTGTGCAAGTTAGAGAGGTATTCCCTCCTGGATTTTTTGACTCTATGGAGCATTTGTCGATTCATCTTTCCTACGAGGTACGTGTTGGTGGACCCGTCGAATATCGATGGATGTACCCGTTCGAGCGACATTTGAATCACCTAAAAAGAAAGGTAAAAAATAAGGCTCGGGTCGAGGGTTCTATTTGTGAAGCCTATATTCTCGAGGAGATTACAAATTTCTGCTCCTCCTATTTCAAACCTCATGTTGCTACGAATAGAACGAGGGCTCCGAGAAACGACGACGGATATCAAGAATTTAATGATGGAATACTGAAAGTATTCAATGCGTCCGGAAAGCCTTCGGGGAAAATGAAGAAGAGATATTTGAATGACGAAAAGCTAAGGGCTGCTCAGTTGTATGTATTACTCAATTGCGACGAGGATGAAGTGGAGAAGCTAGAGGGGTAAGTAACTCAGGATGATGAGTTTACGTCATCTCAATGTAATAGTATAAGCTAATATTATTGTACTAATCGGCGGTTGCTTCGTTGTTTTCCAGCACATATAATGATGAGTTGAGGCTGGTTAGACCCTACCTAACAGACGAAGCATTAGAACAAGAAATGAGACGTCATTTTCCTTCTGGGTTGAGCGAATATGTAAGTAGCTCGGTAATTACTGGCCTTTTCTAATGCAACTGCGCAATAAATAACTTATTATCGCTTATTTGATATTCAGGTCGATCGTCTAATTTCTCCCAAGATTGAATTAATTAGAACTCTTGCCAAGGGACCAATTACTCTTGTTAAAATATGGCCAAGTTACTGTGTCAATGGCTTTTGGTTCAAGTCGACAAATGCTCCTTTTGTGCTTCACCTTGTCCTTGTAGTCTTTCCATGATTCAGGTAGTTTCTCAACCAAACAACCAGAGACGAAAGCATCAGGGAGTTCAATATCCTCAGTTTTCAAATCATTTAAAAGAACTTGAAATTCAATGATTTGAGAAGAGATATCTCTAGAGTCAACAAACTGGAATTTAAGATAATTCCCAATAGCATACTTTTGAGTACCAACATCTTCGATTATATACTTCTTATTCATATTTTCTCAGATTTCGTAAACCGATTTATATGAATAGTATATATCGAAGATCTCATTCGACAAGGTATTTAGAATAGTGTATCGGCATACCTTGTTTCCTTGCTGCCACTCATCGTGTAGTTTTTGGAAATTATCGTAAGCGTTGGCAGCATCTTCTATGTTAGTGGAATCGAACTCCATAGCCGTCGGTTTTTCTGGTTCAGGTTCAGTCAGGTACTTCGCATAGTTCAGCACGTCTAGACAGACGTAGATCCTCTCCCTCCAGCGTTTGAAGTGGGTACCGTTGAAAACTTCAATCTTCGAAACGTCAGGAAGCCTTGAACGAGATTGAACGGATCCAGCAGCAGCAGCGAGATCATTGTTCTGAGAAGCCATCTTTTCTTGAGATTTTTGGTGTAGAAGCTTCGTGGAACAGAACTCAGAATCGTTGAGGCGTGTGAATCACTGTCCTCAAGAAAAGATTCGCCCCTTATCATAACTGTAAGGCTCGACCGACGACTTTCCTCCAGGATACAACAACGAGTTACAGATAGCAGTACCTATCTGCAACCTACAATCGAACGGGGAAGAAGACGAACGACAGCATTTCTGATCTCTCTCTATTTGGTAGTTTTGGATCTCAGCGGTGTGTTCTTTCTGTGAAGAACAAATGAATAAATAGAGTTGCAAAACTCTAAAACTGTTAGATCGTGAACCAAATCTCAGGAGGAGAATCAGGAACGTGTATGAGACGTGTTGAATGAGTAGTAGCGGTTAAATAATGGACCGCATAAATTGCGGGCTCACTACCAAGAGAAAATACAAAAAGTACGGTCGTGTCCCGCCTACGCGCGAGGCTAAACGGCCTGGATTTGCACCCCCCCTGCGCGTGCGACGTGCCCGCACATGCGCATTAAGATTTTCTGGAGCTTCCCTCCAAACTGGGTGCATTCTAGTCCAATGCCCCCCGGGCGCGCGAGCACCCCTCTTACTACCCACTCATCACAACCATGTAGAAGGTGTAAACATATATATACCAACTCACAAGTGTGGGTTTTAAGCGATGCGGGACTAAACAAAAGTCTCTTTCCTTTTGTCTATGGTGTATTTGAAATACTTACAAAGTGGAACTAAAACAAGAGTTCCAACAAGAATCAGATCGAATGTCAACTAGACAGAGCTCTAGGTAATTCTTTATGGATCGACTCCTTTCCTAATATTGGTGTTACAGGGCTGCCTGCAGGGTCAAGCGACCACCACTTACTGTTGATGGTAAACATCCAGGAGAGCATACACAAAATTCCCCCTCCGTTCAAATACTGTAACTCTTGGCCACTTATCGACGGATACTCTGCTGCCGTTAAGGAAGGGTGGAGCATTCAAGTGAAGGGGTTCAGCCAATATCGTCTTGTGTCCAAGCTCAGAGGAGTCAAGTACAAGATCAAAGAATGACAGGCTAGTCTTCCTAAATCTTCTCTGAAGGAGGCGAGGAAGGAGTTAAAAGAGGTTCAGATTCCAATCAGAAATCTTTGAACACGGAAAGTATTGACAGAAAAGGAGTCTGAAGGCTCAAGTCAACAAGCTTGCGAAGCTCGAAGAGGTTATGCTTAAGCAGAAGGCCAAATGCGAATGGATCAAAGACGGAGATAAATGTTCAAAAAATTTCCATGGGGTAGTGAAGGCCAGGCAGAGCCGTAATCAGATTGCACAACTTATTGACTCTTCGGAAGGAAAAAATAGACAACCCCATAGACATTAAAGCGGAAGTTATAGAGTTTTTACTGAACTATACAATGAGAAGGGAGGTAAGCAGCCTCTTCCTCAAGTTATTTGCAAGAGAATTATTACGGATGAGGTCGTTGCAAAGCTTCATGAGATCATCACTCTAAAGGAGCTTGAGGAGGTGGTGCTTAAGGCCAAGCCGAACAAGTCTCTGGGTCCTGATGGCTTCTCCGTTGGTGTTTTCAAGCTTCACTGGGATAAGGTAAAGAT
Organism: Iris pallida; assembly: GCA_029216955.1. Classification (NCBI taxonomy): domain Eukaryota; kingdom Viridiplantae; phylum Streptophyta; class Magnoliopsida; order Asparagales; family Iridaceae; genus Iris; species Iris pallida. The sequence goes on along the minus strand of JANAVB010035417.1, from coordinate 6,040,035 downwards.
CCTATTGCTTGAGGCGGTCAGGGATTTCTTCCGCACAGGAAAACTCTTAAAGCAACTGAACTACACGTTCATTACGCTTATTTCGAAGATTGCGGGGGGCGTCATCTTTGAATGAGATTAGGCCTATATCATGCTGTAACTATATCTATAAGGTGATAGCACATCTGATGAGCAGACGTATGAGAAACATTCTGCCTGGATTGATCTCATCGAATCAGTCGGCGTTCTTCACGAGGGGTAGAAGCATTTTTGAGAACTGTTTGCTTACCAACGAGCTTGTCAGAGACTTCAACAAGGTGGGAAGAAGTAAAGCTTGTGTGAAACTTGACCTGAGGAAAGCCTACGACACAGTCAACAGAGAATTCGTGGTCCAAGTTATGAAGGCCACGGGGTTCGATGAGTGGTGGACTAAACGAATCTACGAATGTATTTCTTCCCCCACCATAATGATCAAGGAAAGACCGGTGGGTTTCATTCGCAGCTCCAGAGGATTAAGACAAGGAGATCCATTGTCGGCTTACTTATTCACCATGGTTATGGAGCACTTCACATGTTTGATGGAGATAGCTGAGCAATCGAAGCGGATTACCCCCATTTTCAGACTCGTTAAGCTTTCGATCTCCTACCTTATCTATGCAGATGATCTGTTGGTCTTCATCAAACCTTCTGATGAAGGGATTCAGAACCTGATCAGCATTCTTAATGCATTTGAAAGGGCTACTGGTCTATGTCTGAACAAGGGTAAAAGCTCGATTATATGCAATCGAACTTTCCCTGAGAAGGAGAGATGGGCTAATGCGATGCAGGTAGAGGTCGGCTCCCTCCCAGTCAGGTACCTGGGAGTGCCGCTAGCAAGTACATATCTCAGACACTCTGACTGCTCGACCCTCATCCAGATGGTTGAATGCAGACTTGAGGGGTGGCAGGCCCAGCTATTGTCTTTCGAAGTGCGACTGGAGCTCGTGAGGGCTGTGGTTAACGCAATAATCTCTTTTGGCTACAAGTGTTCATCCTTCCCAAGCAGACGCTGCAGAAGATCGACGGGATGTGCGTTAGGTTCGTGTAGAGAGGAGGAATACAAACACTAGCTTGGAAGGACCTATGTAGACCCAAGGAAGAAGGAGGAGTCGGCATCCGTTCTTTGGATACTTTGAGGGAGATGGCAGCTCTGAAGCTTTCATGGAACATGGTAGAAGGAAATTCACTCTGAGCGAGGTGGATGAACAACAGGTACGTAGGGGAGGGTAATTTTTGGACTATGAGCAGTAACTCCAACTTCTCTGTGAGCTTTAAGAACATATTGAAGCAAAGATCTAGATTGAAGACATGCATTCGTAGGGTTATACATGATGGTGCAGAAACAAGCGTATGGCAGGATCCTTGGTTGGATCACTCCAGCGCCTTGGACAGAGGAGATCTGGGTTATCCTAATATTAGGATCAAGGAATAGAAGGTAAGCAGCCCTCATTAAAAATGGGGAGTGGTTTTTTAAGCCTGGGTCGAGAATCAATAGATGGGCGGAGCTCATTAAGACCATCCAGATTGTGAAGGAACCAGGGAAAGGTCATTGGCAATGGGAGGATTCAATAAATGGGAGGTTTGCGCTGATGAAGGCTTACGAGAAGTTCAGAGAGAGGAGTCCAAAATCAGACAGGGCAAGCCTTATTTGGCTTAAGGTAGCTCCTCCCAAATATAGTTATTGTATGCTCAAGGTGACTCGGAGGAGATTACTCACCAAAGACAGAATGGCAAGGTTCAGGATCCATCTGGAGGACGAGGGCTGCCCACTCTGCTCGAGAGCATCAGAATCTCATGATCACCTTTTCTTCCATTGCAGTTTCAGCAAGGAGCTTTGGCAGAGACAACGTAGACTGTTGGGGATGGGTCAGAAAGATACGCTAGAGTTGGAAGAATCATTCAAGGAGATTAAGAAGCTCAAGAAGACTAATAAGCAAGGGTTCATAATGGCGGGGCTGAGGCTAATGAGTGTTGTGTGGCACATATGGCGCGAGAGAAATAGAAGATTTTTTTAGGGCCTTAGCAGCACTGTTAAGGGGTTGGAGCAAAGTATTCAGGAGGATAATATCAATCCTCATTCCAAGCTGAATGTTTGTTCGGGAAATTGGTGGGTTGGGGAGGGTTTTTGTAAGTCACAATTATTTTATTTATTTATAAAAGAAGTTACCCTTTCCATATATATATATATATATATATATATATATATATATATATATATATATATATATATATATATATATATATATATATATTAAGAATGTTATTTTTATTCTGGCCAGAAGGAATACAATCACATTTCGAAGGTCTTACAAATTCTGTCTGAAGGCTATATCCTGGGTAGGCCAGTGCTAGCAGAGAGGAGGGGCCAATGGCTGGCCGTCACGTGGGCACGGGCTAAATATATATTGAAGCAATGGATAATTGCAGGAAACTTGTCTCCACTGAGACCCGAACTCTGACCACTTGGACCGCATGCATCTCTCTTATAGACTAGAGGTCAATACATGGAATGTATCAATACATCCCAAACAATTGTATTGAAAATGCATTGAAAATTGTGGAAGGTGTTTACTTTGACTTTGACTTAACCTGTTACTTTGACTTCAGCTTTAGTCTGAACCATTGGATCAGCATCCAATGATTCAGATTTAGGATGTATCGATATAATTTTTTTACATGGAATGTATTGAAGAATTTTTCATATATATATATATATATATATATATATATATATATATATATATATATATATATATATATATATATATATATTTTTTTTTTTTTTTTTTTTTTTTTTTTTTTTTTTTTTTTTTTTATATATATATATATATTTTAGAGCTCGGTACGCGGTAGTATGGAAAATACAATTTTCACTGCAATTAAAGTGATTGCTAGTTACCAGTGTCCACTCATCTTGCATCTATAAATTGCAATTGGAATAGGATTAAGTAGGTCTGAATTTCTGCTGACAGGTTCAAATTTCTTCAGCGAAGTGAATAAAACATTACAAACTGATCACACAGGCAGGTGCACACATCTGCTTATTTAAGTATACATATGCCGCAGAAAGAAAATCACGACACCGCGACGCAAACGGTACTCTTCTAATTGTTGTCCATCCAGAACTGAGCCTGGAGCCAATCCACCGTCTTCTTGTCCAACTTAAACGCCTTGGCGAGCACATCGTCCAAAATGGGCGGCTTCGCCCCGAAGACGGCGTTGGCCACCGTGATCACGCCGGGGTTCTGGCTGCTCAGCGCCGCAATCGCCACCGCGTCGCCCTCCCCGGAGTTGAGCTGGAAGTGCACGAGCCCCTGGGGGAACACGAAGACGTCGCCCTTGCGGAGGACCTTGGCGAAGAGTCTGTTGCCGGGATTGGACGTCACGAACCCCACGTAGAGGGAGCCTTCTAGTACCGTCAGGATCTCGGTGGCCCGCGGGTGGGTGTGGGGCGGGTTGAGCCCGTAGGGCTCGAAGTCTATGCGGGCCAGGGAGATGCCGAGGGTGTTCAGGCCCGGAAGCTGGCCTGCGAAGACCGGCGTGACCATGGACCCGAGCGGGTTGCTCGTGTTGCCGGGCTTGTCGAGGCCGGCGAAGAAGAAGTCCTCTGGCTTTGCAAGCTTCGGGTCCTCGCAGACTAATCCATTCACAAACACTGCAGCATACGTAAATTAAAAGGTGGAAGACGTTATACAATGGCACGTACATGAATTTGCAGAGGGTGTGGTACAATGTATACATGAATAAAACAAAATGAAACTGGTATTAGAGGATATATATATAAATGGGACAGACATCAATATTAATAATATAATTCATAATTTTTTTTCTCTGCTAGGAACGCAAAGTATGAATCAAACCCATGATTTTGGTGTTCAAAGAACGAAAAAGCCACAAGCTACATAATGAATGAGGTTATTTAGTTTTATGATCTCGTATAATTTTAAAAATTTACGTTTAGGTTTCTATATATATATTTTTTGAATTAAATATTGAAGGTTTGGACTGACCGTCCAAATTAATGAAAGGCATAAATACAAATTGTCAATATTATATGAGATCCTAAAACTAAACACAAAATTTGGATATTTTGGATATCTAAACGAGATTTAACGGTCAGCCAAAGTCAACCGTCGGTAAGAGACACAAAACCTTTTTGAAAAATATGGAGGCCTAAACGCACATTTTCAATATTATACGTGACCCTCAAACTACATAACCCCTAAAGAATGTGTACATAAATGTTTCAAAATTGGTACTATCAGTAAGAAATGGTGAGTGGGAGAGTATATAACTATAGATATACCAGGGGACATTTTGACACCAACACAAAAGTCCTGGAGAGGGCTAGGATCAGAAGCAATCGCAAGTGAAAAAGTTGTTGTAATCGTAAGAACCGCCAGGAGGAACAAGTTGGCAGCCATCTCTTTGAGTTCTCTCTAGCTAGCTAGCCAACTTAAGGAAAATGAAAAATAATGAAGAAGATGGTTATGATGATTAATATTGGATGAAGAAGAAGGTGATATATTCACTGGTATATATATAGAGAGAGGGGAGGGGAGGGTGACGTGGAGATTTTCGATTGTGGTAAACATTTGCATTGATACGTTCTCGTTAATTCTCAGTTTCAATAGGAAAAAGTGTCTCTGTGGTTGTTAAATTTTTTTTTGAATAAATTAAGAGTATAGTCATATGTGGTTGTTAGTTGTTACCACCTTTAGGAAAATAATAATTGGACCTTGTCTTCTCATAAGAGTGATTTTTTTTTTTTTTTTTTGGGTTTGTTGGACAAGTCCCATGCAGTTTTTTTTTTTTGGGTTTGTTAAGACGTATCTATGATCTTCTAGGTATTAAATATAGACACTCCCATGCAGTTTTTCTTCTTCTGGAGAGAGTAGTTAGAAATAAACCAATCTTTTCTCTAAAGAGTCCTTTTAGTAGTTTGATCTCGCTTTTTTTTTTTTTTTTTTTTTCTCTCTGACGCAGAGCTTATTTTTCGCATATACATGTTGAGCAACCGACCTCGATATACAAGTTCAATTAATTGTACAAGTCAGGTTGATCAGTAATGTCTGGTAAACTTTCATCAACCTAAATTGGCTGGCACAATAAGAATAGTCAACATTTAGACGAGCCTTAATTGATCGTATCCTTTAATTTCCAAGAAAAATTTTATCTCAAATTTTCGAGGGTGGCTATTTAACCTTTTTTTTCTTCCACTCAACTCTACAAAGAAGTGAAGTGTATGATATAAAGATTTCATTTATTCAATTTTAACTAAAGACGACTAAACTACGCCCACTCTCACTGAATCACTAGTGATGAAAACACACTTCCATTTTACAGGTCCATTTCTTTTCTTCTTTCTTTTTTCCCATCTTGAGAGTTTAAGTGAGAAGAAGAAAAGTCATCAAGGCCCTTAGGTAAATATTTAGTAAAGATTTTTTTTTTCTTTTTTGAGTTAACAGTATCTTTATTAATCAATAGGCGGGGAAATAGAAGATACAATAAGAAACTATACAGAATTTGGATGACCAAAGTATCAACCAACTTCCATCATCCGTGGAAGAAATAATCTACTTTTTCTTGGAATCGAACCCACTCAGCTATGATTATGTTTTCATCTTCTAGCCACTAGAGCTACAAGGCCTTGACTTGTTTAAGTATGTTTTTCCATATGCGCTCGATCCAAGTTACAAAGGTTGTTTGGTATTAGCTTAAGGTACGTTTGTTGAAGGATTCCATCCTCAAATTAGCCTTAAAGGCAGTATCAATCTTCCTTATGAATACCTCAACCTTGTAGTACTTAGGTTAAAAGTTGACCCACATATATTGACGCTTTTGGGTTCAAATTGGTCCAACCTATTCTTAATATATTTTTAAGATTTGACCAATTTTTTTATATTTAATTTTATAGTCATCTTTTATATACTTTTTCTTGAGATGTTCGATGTTATGTTTGGAACTTTTATTGCATGTTGCATCGTACGTCTTTTGCGTCCACTTTTTCAACTCCTGTCCACTGATCTTTCAACACTCAGTCAGAGTTTTATGCCTCTTTCCGATAATCACAATAGTCACTCAAGTTCGACATCTTTTAGATACTTTCAATATTTGATTAGACTTCTGATTAATAGATTTAAACAATCTTAGACTTATATTTTGATGCTTTTTATATGAGCTGTTTTTAATAGATTTAAACAATCCTCAAAGATTTAGTTTGTTAGAATGGTTCAATAATATTTTTTATGCTAATACTTTGATATTTAGGAATCTGATCATGTTACTTGGATTGAGTAATGTATTAATTCCTTCAAAGTATCCCTCTAAACTATTCCGACTTGTATGGAGTTGACGTGACATCTGACATATAAATTGACATAGAAAACTCAAAAAATTCATCAATTAATTTTAATTTTAATTGTAAAATTTACTATATCAAATGTTGTTAGATGTCACATCAGCTATTACGTAAGAAATGATGATTTAGAATACTTTAGAGGGATTAATAGAATTGTTACTTTGAAAGTATTAATAGCAATTTTCTTTTGGACCTATTAAGCAGATGTAGTCAATGTTTGAGATGTATTGAAAGAGTCGATATCTTTGAATCAAGAGTCCATCTTTAGCACTGAGCCTTCGTGTTTAAAATAAAATTTCTCCAAATGTTGAATTTCTCTAAATATTGATTTGGAGTAGCAACCATCACTTATTAGTATTTTTTTAACTCGATCCCACCAAATAATTGCGTTATGTGCAGACATGCAGACCATTATATATATATATATATATATATATATATATATATATATATATATATATATATATATATATATATATATATAACAAAAAAATGGCTAGGTTTTTCGCATCGACCTCCGCTGGCGGCGCGGAAAAGGGAAAAGAAGATTGGGATCCAGGCTTCAATCCAGTAGGTATCTCGACGACGGAGGGGAGACAAGAGGAATGGGGGGCGGCCGGAGGATAGACCACTGTTCAGAGACGTTGTGAAACCCAGAGTTTTGGAATTTATTAATTATTGGATTTGTAGTGCAATCTTAGCTTTATTATTATTATTATTATTATTATTATTATTATTATTATTATTATTATTTATTAGTCGAAATTAGGAAAAGATATTATTTTTAAAATTATCATTGGGTTTTTGAATTGTGGCCCTGCCCAGATCCCGTGCCCGGGGTCCGACTCCGAGTTCGAACCCAGTTTCCGAAACCCAACTCAGTCCGAACCCGTCCTTATTTTCCTTCTTTTAAAATTCTGATTATTTTATATATTAATTATAAAAAAAACAAATTCCCCCCCCCCCCCGAATTGGTCTGGTCTTCCCACGACCAGGCCAGCACCCCCATTTTCTCCATTCCCCTCTTTCCCTCTCCTCCACAAATTTTCCAACTTCCCCTCATTCTTCTCTTCCACTCCTTCCACATAAACCCCACTCCCAGCACACTCTCTCCCTCACTCTTAATTCCCAATCCCTCTCATTAATCTCTCACCCTCATTTTCATTTTCTCAACACCCTTTCCCCACTCAGCCGCTCGAAACCCTCTCCAACTCCGGCCGCCCGCCGACCCGGCCTCCGCGGCGCCACCTTCCGCCGGTCCAGCCAGCTCCGGCCGATCCTGTCGTGCCCGCGCGCGTCCCCGAGGCCGTTCGTGCCATCTTCGGGACTCCCGGCGGCCAGATCCGCCCACGCGCCGCCTCCCCGCCGGCCAAATCCACCCGGCGCCACCCCCTCTCGACTCGCCTCCAGCGCCCCGGCCACCCTTCGACCGGCCTCCCTTGGCCAGAGGCCCCGACCCCGCTCCGGTCAGCCCCCAGGCGCGACCGCCCCGGTCTCCATGCGCCTCTGGCGCCGTGCCCTGCTGTTCCAATAGCGCTGTCCAGCGCTGTTCCGTGGTTCCCGACCTGCTATTCCGTGGTCCGTGCTTCCCGCGGCCCCGTCGCTCCCTGACCCGCGAGGTTGCTGCTGTTCGGACGCTGTTCCGAGAGCTTCCGCTGACCGTGGATTTTATTCTTTCTCTTCATTATCATCTGAGGTATAATTTCCGTATCCCTGTGTCCCTCCCGTAGGTAGTCTGTGATGACGCTGTCTCGACCCCGTTACAGGGATCGTTTCGACTCTATTACGGGGATACACGCGACATTCATCGCGGCAGTATATTTCGGTAGTTCGGTTTTACGCTGGATGCGTACGTTTTCGATTTGTTTCGGTTACGGTTCGGTTTTATATTTTTGCCGGCTTTTATCTTTATTGTGTTGGTTGTGGGATATTATTTCTGTGTGGAATATTATTATGGATGGTTTGGGTTGTTTTCCTAGTTTGGGATATTGTTTATGTTGACTTTTGGCACCGTCCCAGGATTGGGTTGTCCAAATTACAGAGGAGATGCTGCCCAAATTTTCGGAAAAGTTTTCAAAAATAAAGTATTTTAAAATGGGATTCTATTTTCAAATTTGGTATTTTGCAAACGAATTACAAAAGTGGTTTTGTCGATTTGAAAGTGGATTTTGGAGTTTCGTATCCCCGTTAGGCGACGACCGTATCGGTCGGATGAGCCTCGGCAAAACGCAAACGCTACAGGATATCCTGTACGTTGAGGCGTTAGCCAGCAACATGAGATTGCAAGACCAAGTCTGAGACCCTTTCCTATTTTTCATATTTAAAATTTATTTAGAACTTGTACTGGCCTTTTAGCATTCTGGTTGCAGGGCTTCGGCCTACTGTTTGGACCGTTCGCGGCACTCAGAGCTCGCTCTAGGAATTAATTAATTTATGTAAAAATTTGTAAAGGGCATATGCCCAGTTTTCTATTTTATTTCGCTGTGACCCTGTATTGTGTAGTTTAGATTTTTACTTTATTTTCTGAGTTGGCTTTCGTTATTAGACGCGTAATTATAATTTATGTATTAATTATTTTGTATAAAATTAATAAGGTTTGTCACGATAAATTAACTTGAATAAAATATTGGTAAGTTAACGAAGTCCATGTTTTATCACTAAAAGGAAAATGTAGTTTTATACATATGATATAAAAATATAAAGATTTGCAAATTAACCGATAACGACTAATTTTTTCCAAGTAAATTAGAAACCGGATATCCAACTAATTGACAACGCACGTAGCTCGCGACATTAAAGCGTTACAGAAGATTAACTAAATAATCTAAAATATGACTAGGGTCTACTTCTAGAGATTTTAACTAGCACACCTAGAATGGTTTCATTATGGTTCTAAGCCAAGGATCTCAACTGTAGGATTTCAGAGACGAACTTGACATCCTCCTCGGTACCGACTTTCCCGATCCAGTCAATTAACAGAGGCAAGTTACGATTATGTTTTCTTGTATTTTATTTAATAATTGTCAAGCTGCATGTTTAAACCACATTGCTACACGGAACCCTCTCCTAGGGTTCAAATATTGATGGATATCGATTGTGGGAATTGAGGGAAATGTGTAACGTTTATGACCAATACCCCCATATTGCATGATTGTGCGAGCTTACCCCTCTTACACACGGGGATAAGCCGTATCGCGTAGCTAGGACGCTATTGTATAACCCAAGCCGGTCATAGACGATTACACTTTCAAATCACATTGTTTTCAATTGTTAAAATGCTGGAAAATATTGTTTCAACTGTCTAGACTGCACTTTTCCATTATTACTTGAAATATGAGATGCATATTCGTACTTGCTCCCTCTTGACTGGAGACAACATTTTTAGGTGACATTGAGGATGCTGAGCTATTGTACAATAGCTACTATGACCCGGTTTTGTACCCCGTGGTGTTGCCGGAGTCCCCTTTGGAGGACGCAGGACCTGAGGCCGACGAGCCGACCGCTTAGCTAGTCGTTTCCAGTTTTTTCTAGTTTCATTGTTTTGGAGTTTTGTTAATTTTTGAATTCAGCACTTTATTTCAGTTCTTTCATTTCCAGTTGTACTTTTCAATTGTTGAATAAAAGTTTTAAAATTTTCGTATATTGAGTTGTGACAAATGTATAGATGTTGTTGTGAATACATGCATATAGAACAACTTACTGCCGCCGTCTCACAACGGTGCAGACTGGGCATGATCCGGTTCGACCCAATAATTTAGGATCGGGTCGTGACAGACGTCGAAAAGTGCAACCGAATTACAGACTCCCGACCTCAGTCGAGGAAGAAAGATCAAGCGATCGGCGATTCCAACCACGAGCTAGAGGACCTAGTGGCGTGAAGTTCGACGAAGGAGGAAATGGAGAGGGAACTCAAATAAGCAAGGGAGTTCAAGCAGAGGTAAGGAAGCAGACAACTATGAGCAGGGACAATCAACGCTTCATGCCTCATAATAGTGGAGGCAAACCGATGAGTGGGGGATTCGGGGAAGCTGGAGAAGGTGAAAGGGCTAGGAATATACATTCACACCCACCGTCCCAAGCAAATTCCGATACTGTGATTGGAAGGAAGGGGAGGTCTTGGGCTGAGATGTGTCGGGCCAACTGACCTTCGACAAGTGATGAAATGCACTACGTTGAGCAAACACAGAAGGAAGGACGAGTGATGGCAGAGTTCACCGACAAGGATCTGGAGGAAATGGAGGAATATTGGATGAACTTGTTGGTTTTATACATCATGGGAAACAAACCATTCTATGGCCACATTAGAGCATTCGCCAATAGAGTGTGGCACCCGAAAGGAAGTATGGAGTTCTTCTCAAGGGAGGATGGTTTTTTCTTCGTCAGATTTGGGATGGCAGAGGATCTGGAGAGAATTCTTCATGGTGGGCCATGGACGTTTGACGAAAGGGCAATATTTCTAAAGAGATGGTCGACTGGGATTAGATGCGAAAGAGAGATACTCACGTCTGCCCCAATCTGGGTCAGATTCCCCGAGCTCCCAATTCAATACTGAAGCATTCCAATGCTTATGAAGCTTACCAGCCTTCTAGGAGTCCTAATCAAGACAGACGAGGCTACTGCAAAAAATAGTAGGATCCATTTGCCTGCGTCTTTGTTGAGATAGAAGCGGGGGTCAAGTTGCCAAGAGAGATCGAATATGTGGTTCCAAATGGACAGATATTCAACCAGCGGGTCAAATATGTCACCCTCACTTTTCCAAGCTAGGGGTAAAACGGTAATATTCTATTTTTGAATGTTTTGGGAATTTTATTTCATGAATGTTAATATTTAATGATTATAGGAGTCGGGTTCGAATTTCATCGCATTTCGACTTAATTCGGGACTCCGGAAAATTTCGACTTGAGTTGTATTTAACACATTAATTAGCCATGGCCCACCAAGGTCTAGGAGTTTGGACTAATCCCACATGAGTGTTAAGGCCTAATTATGATTTTTAATTGGTCTAAACTAACCCCCAAGATCCTAATAGGAATTAAACTTCATTTGGAGCAAGGAGGGGCAAATTTGTAATTTGCCATGGACCCAAACCCCCTTTATTAGGGCCGGCCACTCCCTCCCCCTTTCTCCATTCATTCACTTCAAATCTCTCCTTCTCCTTCTTATCCAAGTATTCTTTCAAAAAGAAAGAAGAGAAATCCTCAGATTTCATCTCGACATAAAGCTTTTCTTCCCATTTTTCTTCCATCAATCTCTCCCTCTACCCCAAGTGGTGTTCTCCAAGCTTTTGGGAGCAAGAGAGGAAGAGTTGTGTCCTAAACAATTCATTCCATGTCGGAGCCGTGTCGGAGAATTTTAATTGGGATCCATCTCCCGATAGGTACAATCTATCCTCTATTTCATTCTTTTCATCATATAATTTAGTTTTGACCACGTAGGATTTATTCCCAAGGTTGTGTCCCTATTCGTGTCAAGTTTGAGTCCATTTGGTGTGTCCTAGGAGGAGTTTTAGTTTGTGGTTGTGTCCTAGAGTTTTTCCCCAATTTGGACACCCCTAGAATATAGGTTTTGCCTCTAAGTGGTTTAGGTACTTCTAATTTCATATATGTGTTAGTGTTGTGGAGTGTTAATTTTATATATATATATATATATATATATATATATATATATATATATATATATATATATATATATGAGAGTAAGTCTATATATATATACATATGTGTGTGTGTGTGTAGTGTGTGTATATATAAAATAAAAATAATATATATATATATATATATATATATATATATATATATATATATATATATATATATATATATATATATATATATATATATATATATATATATATATAAAAACACACACATATATATATACGAACACACACACACACACAACACACACATATATATATATATATCTGTGTGTGTGTGTGTGCGTGTGTGTGTGTGTGTGTGTGTGTGTGTGTGTTCGTATATATATGTGTGTCACTACAAGAAAAATGGCTTTTCTTGACGGTTTTTCCCCGTCAAGAAAGACTTTTCTTGACGGTTTTGGATCCGTCATCTAGGCCCCCGTCAAGAAAAGTCGACACTTTTCTTGACGGTTTTTTGTTTGTATCCTTGACGGTTTTAAACCGTCAAGAAACATGCGTTATCTTGACGGTTTTAAACCGTCAATAAAACAAACAAAAAACCGTCAAGAAAAGTGTCGACTTTTCTTGACGGGGGCCTAGATGACGGCTAATAACCGTCAAGAAAAGTCTTTCTTGACGGGGAAAAACCGTCAAGAAATTGTTTTTTGGTGTTTGCAAACCGTCACGAAATGAATTATTTTTTGACGTTTTTGCAACCGTCAAGTTAAAAACCGTCAAGGAATAAAAAAATTTGCCGTTTTACAACCGTCAAGATAAACATAATATATTCCAGAAATCCAATTACCAAATACACATAATTACACAGAATCCAATTCCAGAATCAATATATAATATCACAAGCATCACACAACTATAATACACAATTTTTATATTAAAAAATACGTTGTTCGTACATCCAAACATCCAACAAGTACATCCAACCACAAACACGTTCGTACACCATAAATATCCTAAACATTTATAGGAGTAAATTAACCAAAATATCTCTGAACCCAGAGCAGCATGCAACAAGTACATCCAACAAGTACATCCAAACGTCCAACCACAAACACGTTCGTACACCATATATACATATCCAAAACATATTTACAGGAGTAGATTAACCAAAATATATCTGAACCCAGAGCAGCATTTCCTTTAGGTTAATCTGCAAACAAGGTGAACATAACATTATAAGTCAGCAACACAACTGAAATTCAATCAAATTTTGAATGGACAGAACAATCTAGGGAGGACTCAAATGTTGCAGTAGTTTAAATGTGCAGGAAATCAGTTGGGGAAAAAAATACAGAAATAGAGAGACAGTTCAGTTTAACATTCAATTCCCAATTAACATCAACAACAACCCCCAACCATCTCAGATATCACAGCATAGAAAACAACTAAGGTTAAACCCAGTTGAGTTATAACATTCAGTTCTTACTGAAAACTCAAATTATTTAGCAATTTCAAACCCAGACTAAACCCATATTCCCAGATTTGCAGTTCATAATACCCCCATATACTAGTTAACATAGGATACAATCTCAGATTTATAAAATGGAACCCATTCTCAGGTTGGGGTCATATACTCAGTCCATTAGAAACCTATGATATCACAAACAAATGCAATGTATAAAACTCCCAATTCTGGAAAAGCACAACTAATATACATAGGTAACAGAAATCAAGCAAAAGTATCATGTTAGTTTTTGAAATCAAGAAAAACATGTGAGTATCAGAACTCTACATCAGAAAACCCAAGTATACATATGAGTCTCAGGCATGGTTGCATGTTACCATATCAATTTACATTTAGCAATCAAGTAAATTTAATGAACATTAAAACTCAGAAATGGTTCAGTTAAGCACTCAGTTTAGCACTCTTAACATATTAAGCAATCCCAACACCAATCTCAGGTTTTAGACATTCATTAAGAACCCAGTTATATTCAACAAATCAAAGACTCCATTTCTCAGTTAACATGTGAACTCAGGTTTCAAGCATACCAAATAAACCCAGTTATATTCAACAAATCAAAGACTCTTGCTATTAAAACCCCATTACTTGTCATGCCACAGGGCTATACCAACCAAGGTTCACAGTATCGGTATCGGACTATTCCTATGAGTATTGGTATCGGCAATATCGGTAGTATCGGCTGTATCGGATCGGAGTATCGGATTTTTTGGTATCAGAAAACAGACAATTATTAATAAATTATTTACATTTAAAAACATATATTTTATACATTTAGGCATAATTTTAAGTATTTTCAGTGTTATTTCTTAGTAGTTTTGAAACTAAATAAAATATTAGTCACCTTACCGATTGGCTTACATACAATAGATTGATTTTCTTCTTTTACATGCTTTTACAACCTTATTATGCTTTAAACCCTTGTTGATTTGTCTTTTTCGTTTAATTTTTCTTTGCCGAATTGTCCGGAAAAGAGACCCTCATTGTCGGTATCGGCCAGTATCGGGTATCGGTCGGTATCGGATCGGGACATGCCAAACCGTATCGGTATCGGCCGTATCGGATCGGTATCGGCCGATACTTTAAACCATGATACTCACTCTCTATTAACACACAGAGAAACACATGACACTCCTGACACTAGCCAACCCTCTACTACAACACTCGAGACACTACTTCTTCCCATACACTCACTCACACATGCCGTACATCACTTCCTAAGCTCAGACTAAGGGGGTCAAGCCCCTGCCACTGAAGCTCACTCTGCTGCAATATTGGTCAAGGCACTGCCCTCCTACTGCAGACCCATCAAGGCCTGCTCCTTACTGCAACTGGCAGTTCCCCCCCTGCCTGCAGGGGCATAAACCCCATCCATTGACCTGCCTGCACTCCAAGGTTAACTGTTATTCTAACAGAAAGTAGGGAGCAGTCCCCAACTGATAACAACAGTCCCAATTGTTAACTGCTACAGCTATGCTCCATTATCCGAGCCCCCTCTTTATTACATATACTGATACACTAAACTCCAACCCCTTCCTCTACACAACTGATATAATGTCAAGTGTAATTGGTATAAGATTGAGCTATAGCCCTATATCACACAAACGTACTTATATATAGCAGTCCTTATATAAATGTTGTTTCCTAATGGACATGAACTCATCTCCACACTCACAAATACCATAAACTCATTTCACATTCACTGTGGAGTAAGGAACACAGACATACACACACACACACACCAAATGCATATAACAGTCCACTCTAATCATATTCTTAAAACAGTCCACCATTTTCCCTCTCTTAAGAGATGCTCAAAATCTTGTCCATGAAGTAGATAAAGTCCAAAAATTACCTCAACTGATTGCTTAGATTAAGAACTGCGAAACATGATCCATCCACTCCGTACGCACTTCATTGATTTCATCAAATGTGTATACACACTTTTCATTATACTGTTTAAAAATAGGAAGAAAAAATGAAACATAAGTGATAATATATAAATATATTATAAACATACATGTTGATTAAGAAGAACATCACCTTGGGATTAAGCAAGCTTCGATCATATGAGATCTCTTTCATATATCTCATAACGTAGTAACCACATTCGATGGAGCCGGTTTGATTCGGTACCTATGCATAGAAAAGCAAAGATCTTACACACTTGTTCATTTTGATTTATATATATATTAACGAGAAATATATTGAGAGAAATATATTGTACCTGAATTGCAATCCAGTTCAATTTAAATTTTTTCACTTGGTTACCACATTGAGCATGAAACATACGAAGCCCGCTATGCAAATTAAAGTGGAAAATATTATTTGTCATTATTAAAACATCTAACATTGACTATAGTTGTGCGAAGTATTGGGACAGATATATTCATGCATACCTTGTTACAATGTGCTTAAGATCATCACAGATGCAACTTCCCAAAGAATCCAAATAGTATGCTCTCATTAGTAAAAGATCAATGACTACCAAAACCCAATGATCACTGTAACACCATATAACACCAAGATATATACAAGTTATTGAGTATACAACCAAACAATTGCTAAATAACACAAGTTCAAAGCGACAAAGCATGTCAAGAGAAATAGTCGACTTTGTTTGTGACTGTGAAGTGGTTGATTATTGGTCGTGTGGTTTTTAAGTGAGGGAGGACTGATTTGAGTTACATATGCATGGTACAAATTGGAAAAAAAAAAGGAAAACTGAAACATAAACTGAAACTGAGCTAAGATATCGATCATTTTTAGTAAGTGAATGATCATTTCCGCCATGCCATCAGATTTACTACAAAGATTAAAAATGAGCTAAGATATCAAAGATATTTCCAATCTAGATGAGAAATAAATCGGCATGAATAATGAAATAAACAACTATCACTGCCAGCGCAATGAAATGATACAATTCATCGCGGATTTTTTGAAGAACATTACCAGGCAGATTGACAATAAACAGACAGGTTACTTCTGGTATTCATGGAAAGTTAAAAAGGAAACTAGAACATATACTGATTTAAAGCGCTTATAATAATTACATCGGCCATCAACAGTCCATGCTTCTGTACCTTTTTTTTATAGACATATTTACATAAGGATCATTATATATAGATAACATTAGTCACTGACGACCGCATACATGTACTATCCACTGCAAGTTGCATGTTTAGTTTCCAGATATATAGATAACATTAGTCACATATATTACATATTCAAATCTATAATAAGCTATATTCTCCCAAATTTATAAACTAACAATATAATGGGAAAGTTAAAATACGAATAAAGAATTTAATGGGTGAACAAATTCAAAACAGGAAACTCAGCCAACACTGTTCAGTTATATATTCAAATCTCAGGTCATCAACAAAGTTAAAACTCAGCTTTATAGGAAAACAAACTCAGTCATATCATAACATATGGTTTCATACAAAGGAAAATTAGTTTGTTCATTTAGAGCATTCAGTGAATCAGTTAATAAAGTTCTCAGTCATAAGTTCATTTAGAGCATTCAGTCCTAGCCTATCACCAGTAATATAAATTTAACATTTCAGTTTATCATCAACTAACAAAACAACATGTAAACCTTGTTAAAAACTGGAAGGAATATAATAGGACCTCTAGTCCTGGTGGTTATATAACTACCATCTTATCGCTCCTCCTTACTAGTGTACCTATTGGCTTGTATTGCACTTTTCCAAACCAGCTAAAACATTTTTTTTCTCATCTTGTCCTCAATTGGCGTTGTCTCCAACTTCACATGATTTTTCCCTTAATCTTGTCCTCAACTGCACATGTGAGATACGAAAATATATTATGGGACACGGGCAAATGATTTCACGTGTACATGATGAATGATGATATAGCTTTTGTAGGTGGTCTATCCAAATGAAATTTATCGATCAAATTGGAAAAGTGGGCTAGGTGTTTGCATTTTATAGGGCAGGAAATAAATGAAAAGAAGGGTTAATGTAAATATTCCGCTGCCGGAACTTGAACCCTGGTCTCTCTGGTGAGAGGCGAGTATCCTAACCAACAGAACTACAATGGAATCTTGATATTAACCTATATTTTCACTTTATAACCTATATGATATACAATCAATTTTTAATTGCTCCGAAGACTTATTTTTATACACTGTTAGGATTTTTCAGAATCCAGATGTAGAAGTGGCACTTTGTGTCCATATTAAATAAGCACTGTCGTGCGCAATTCATGCAGATTTAGGATAATAAGTGGGACACGGAAGTGATTTGCCGTTTGTGGAGTCTACAAATTCCATGGGAGGTGTGAGGAAATATCATTGAGAACCTTACGAGGATTTTCATACCTTCTACTCTTATTTAATTGTTTATATGAAGAAGAAGATTTGAACTTGATCCGGATTCCTTACAACAAAGGAAGCACGTTCACTCTAAAAGTGTGGCCGTGTCCTGTCGGTCATGTATCGGACTCTCCTCAGACACTCCAAAATACACTAGGACACACCAAAATAGGTGTCGTGTCCGTTTCGCTGTGTTGTGTCGTATCCGCATCCGTGCAACATAGACTACAACCAAAGACAATTTTTTATGGCCAATAACTCATGCACCTTCCTATTTGTATGAGGTGTACTGGCTACACAAGGGATTGCCTGCAGTGTTCTGAATCTGGATTTGGAGAGCATTGACACCAAAGAAAGAGAAAAGAAAAAGGAAAAGAAAAAAGAAAATGGTGTAGAAAAATCAAGATTCAGCTACCTACCAAGCAGATATTTTCATGGTCAGGAATAATATACACCACAAACACACCACCATACATGTCGTACCACAATTCTAGGCTTGAAGAGGGCATCATTCTGTTGAGATTGATGACATCATCAACCCCTAGTCCATTCGAAACTGGAACTGAAACCAATCTGTTACCATTCGAAAACCCAACTCCCAATCAATCGAAAACACCCATTGAACCCACATAAACACCTTGTTAAATTTCTAAGTGTGTTTGTGGGTCAATCACGTGTTGGATTTGCAGAACCTACTGATTAAATTAGGATGATCGAAAAACCCTAAGTTGGCTGACACAAAAAAACCCTAAGTTGACACAAAAATCGAATTGTAGAGAGAAGAAATGAAAGATATTATACCGCATGGTGAAGATCGAAGTTGCCGCATGGTGAAAACGTCGGGGACGTCGTGTAGGCCGTCGAAGAGAGGGTTTTCTCGAGGGAGAGGGGACGTTGCGTAGGACGTTGGGTAGGCCGCCGAGGAGAGGGTTTTCTCGATGGAGAGGGGACGTCGTGTAGGCCGCCGAGGAGAGGGGACGTCGCGTAGGACGTCGTATAGGCCGTCGAGGAGAGGGGACGTCGCGTTGGACGTCGTGAAGGTCGCCGAGGAGTGGGTTTTACTGTTTGGAGGGAGAGGGAAGAGGCCGGAGGGATGGAGGTTGATTTCTCATGGAGGAAGAGGGCGGAGGGAGGCTTTTCGAAGTGGAGGAAGAGGTCGGAGGGAGCGATTTCTCGAGGAAGAGGCCGGAGGGAGAGATTTCTCGAGGAAGAGGTCGGCTGGGGAGAGAGGGTTTTCGAAGTGGAGGGGGGGTTTTGTTATGTGCGAAGGGTTTTTTCAGATCTGCTCTATTTGGTGCGAAACCGTCAACAAATTAATATTTTTAAAAGAAATTACGATAATGGCAGCTGAAATAGCCGCGGGAATTTTCCCGCACAGACTTTAGTTGACGGTTATTATCAAAACGTCAATAAATAGATTTGTATTTCTTGACGGTTTCACTAAAACCGTCAACTATTATGGTATAAATTTGCTAAATTAACACAAAACGTGTGTTTCCTTGACGTATGTCTAAAACCGTCAAGGTTACCCATTTTAATGACGGTTTTCCACGACCGTCAATAAATAAACCGTCAAGAAAAGCCATTTTTCTTGTAGTGTGTGTGTTTATATATATATATATATATATATATATATATATATATATATATATATATATATATATATATATATATATATATATATATATATGTGTGTTTGTGTGTGTGTGTGTGTGTGTGTGTGTGTGTGTGTGTGCGTCTCTATATATATTAGTGTGTATATTTATATATATAGAGAGGGGAATGAATGAGAATGATGGTTTTTTTGAGTGTTTTTATATATAGAGAGAGAGATTTAGAGAGGAAGAATAGAGAGAATTAGAGAGGAGAATTGAAGGGAAAAAGAGGGTGAGAAGAGGGGAAGAAGAAGAGCAATGGCAGCAGCAGCAAGGGGGGCTAAGGGCTGCTGCCCCCCCCCCCCCCCATTAAACAGCAGCAGCAGCTGCAGGAATGGCAGCAACAGCAGCTGCCAAAGCAGCAACAACAGCAACATTTAGAGCAGTAGTAGCACCCCCAAATAGCCCCCATTTGATCCCCCTTTAACCCCCGTATATATACCTATATATACTCATATATTTGACTATATATACACCTATTTATACCCACTAAACTAGCCCCTAAACTAGTCCTAAGTGAGAGTTGAAAAGTGAGTTTTGAGTGAGTGAATGAGTAGTTGTGTGAGAGCAAGTGAAGGATGATTTTGGGATAGGAGCATCGAAACGCGTCCAAACTTGAATAAGACTTAGCAAATATAAAATAGAGTTTGTGGGTGGGCTCCTAAGTTAAAGTCGGAGTTTCGTTTGGGATTGGGAGAAGGGTATCACGCGATATCATTGAGTATCCTATGGTACTCAAGATAACGGGTAAACGGATAACATGGACCGTAAGATGGACTGGATGTCCACCCTACCTAAAGAACTTGGTAGTTAATGATTGTATAGGCTAGTATCCTACTACCCTAGGAAGCCGGGAGTGAAACTCCCAAGGAAAAGCCACTTGGCTTCAATGTTAGAGTGGTAAAGGGTAAATATATATAAAGGGTAATCGAGTAATTTTAAGATACGGGATACGGGTAGTCGGTTTGACTTGAAACTTAGGTGACTTGATAGGTACACCCTACAAATGTAATATTCGAACCAATTTCGGCTCGGTTGACCCAGAGTTGACTTTCTACCTAAAAGTCAACAATGAGTCAATCATTTGTCTAAATTGGACCAAATCCAAACTAGAGTTGACCAGTTGACCAAAAGTCAACTGTTGGTCAACACTTGACCAGTTTGACCTAGGGTTGACCTAGAGTAGACCAGAGTTGACCAGGGTTGACCAGTTGACTAAAAGTCAACTATAAGTCAACTCTTGACCCCATTTGACTTGCTTTGACTTGTTTTGACTTGCTATGACTGGTATGACCTAGAGTTGACTTAGTTTGACTTAGATTGACTTGATATGACTTAGTTTAACCTAGACTGACTTGACACGACTTAGTGTGACTCAGTGAGACCTAGTTTGACCTAGATTTCATATCATGCATTAGAAATCATTCATAACTTTGTTAAACCTAAATTAACATGCAATATCTTATCTTTAGGTCTCTGATTACCACTCAGAGCATTGACATACCCTACAGCTCAGGACAGCAGGCGAGTACATTCACCGATAGTTTTTATTGTCTTGATATCTGTTATATCCGATTCAGTTGTAGTGTCTTACTCGATTTCCAGTCACGATAGTTTACGGACTAGTATATGTTGGATAACGACATGAGATATTGTTCCTAGATTTCTGGATATATTGGTACATTTCTTGTCTTGTTTCTTGTACTTGTATAGACACCGATTTCTAAGGGGACTTGCTACCCTCTAATGGAATCACGTGCCATGACGTGTCATGTCCAGATCCATTGTACTATTCGGGAATGGGAAATTATTAGGGGCTATGTGATCCAAGCCACCCTGTTACTAGATTCTTGTGCTCGCGCCACTCTTCCCTCACGTAGGGTGTAGCGAGATCCTATTTTCCTTGTACATGCTATCCAGGTTGGCCGGCATGACACTTCCCAGATTTTCTTGTAATTGTCGGGCCAAGTGGATAGTCTGCCCTGTAACATTTCCCAAGAAACGCTCTAATAATTCAAGACACATTTTATATTTTCTTTATCTTACTTATATCCTGCTCTGTTCTACATTCAATATTTTCTCACCATGCTATGATATTCAGTTACTCACATGTTCTACATGCCTTTATGTTGTACCTTGATTGGAGACTAAGTTCTGCTCGGGAGAAGGGTTACAATCCCGGTCCTTGTTTGGTTTAAGGGTTGTAACTCAGCTTTCGAACGGTTTCCAAGTCTTCCTATATCTTTGTCTTGTATTTTATTATATTGTCTCTTATAGAATTTGTCAATTCACATGGAACTGCTATTAGTCCTTGTACTTGCTCATTTTCCTGACAGGATACTATTGATATATTACAGATGATTCTGAGACAGACTCCTCGACCTATTATGGGCTCGAGTTAGATGGAGTAGTCCAGGACCGTGGCCTGATAGTAGAGCCACTAGACTTTGCACTCCCAGAGTAGTGTAGATTAGTTGGGTTTGCCTGGACTGCGATCCAGCTAGTCCTATCAGACTGTAGTTTCTATATTATATTTTGTGACCCTGTGATGTTATGTACATATCTGGGCTTGTGTTGGATCTTGGACTTATTTTCTTTTCATCTATCATATATTTTCCTTCTGTGCTGTCTACCTTAGTTTTATTCTGTGATTGAGACTGTATTGCTATGTCACCTCCACTCAGAGTGTATATACTGTACAGGTACCTTTATACTGTTAGTCGTAGTATTTACAGACGTTATATACAGCGTTCTACCGTCGATACTGTGGCATAGGCTGGACGTACCAACGTACTCGTGTCCCTCATAAGGGTGTGGGTCGTGACACATTTTTGTGGTGGCCCATGCAGGCCTGTGTCGCAATTAGTACGATCTCGTAATGGTGCTCGACTTAGAGTACTAATTACGAGCCTGCAATTAGGACGTAGGACCTAGGATATGATAGGAGTTTCTCAAACACACCTAGAAAAATTTTTGATCTTTTGATTATCATGATTACTCTCCTTGTATTAAATTAACTGTCATACTTTAATAATATCTTCTCATGTGCCATATTGATCTCTTATTTCAATTCGTCTCCAGGATGACAAAGACGCACCCACAGGCCACTGGATCGAGTAGCTTGCACGAGAGATCTGACCAGGCTGAGGAGGAGGTTCAGGAGACTGCCCCAGTATTTCTACTATCTCGGAGGCCGTGGCAGTTGCACAGGGAGGTCTACCACCTCCACCCCAGAGGGTTTTGGTCATAGTTCCAGAGATACTGCCGCCACCACCTCCGATACCGACGGATACACACCACATGTTCCTACTCCTTCAGCAGATGATGGAGATTCAGCGGGCCCAGGTAGAGGCATCGCAGCGCCAGACGGAGGCGTCACAGCGCCAGACTGACATGCTGAGACAGAGCATGGAGAACTCGCATCAGCTTGCACTGGCAGCCGTGGAGAGAGTGTTACCGGGTACGGTACAGGGCCTTACTGGCCAGCAGTCGTACCAGCAGCAGTCTAGGCTCGGGACAGTATTAGAATTTAGGAAGATGAGCTCCAGGGACTTCACGGGCACGGAGGGCATCCTTTATTGTAAAACCCCTAAATTTCTACTATTTTTTAAATTTGGTACTGATTTAAATTTTTGTATTGTACGTCGCATAGTCGTATTGTACGTCGCGCACGAAATTTTATTTTTCGTAGTTGCTCGTCGAGTGCGAATATGTGTGAGCGTACATATTTTAGAAAAACATTTTTTCTATTTTATTATACACTTTTAAAATATTATATAATTATTATTCTTGCTATAAAAGCCTTTTATTTTTAGCTGTTATTAATCATAAATAATATTTTATTGTATACTAGAGAAAGCATAATCATGTATGCATTATTTGCGCATACATATATTTCATAATTATTTATTTGTCTATTTTAAATAAAAATATAATTTTCGAGATTTATTAATATTATATTTTATTATTCAAAAAGATATTTAAAAATGTTTATTATTTTCGAAATTATTACTATTGGTATTTTGAAAAATATATTTGGAAGTTATGGTGGCCATTTAAATCGTGATTTGATTTTTGGATTATTTAAATAGTTAAATATTTGAAGTTTGATTTATCCCAATTGATTTTAAGCCAAAAGATTTTAATTAAATTTAAATTTGATTTGTAATTGGATTTGGATTTAAATTGATTTGAATTAAATAGCAAATTATTTATTTTTGGGATTTAAATAATTTATATTCCTATCCAATTGGGAATTCTCACATCCTATAAATAGGCAGGTACTCCTCCAATTTTCATCATTCATTATTTCTCCAAAAAATTTTACCACAAAAGTGAGTGCATCGTGTCCATGACCGTGTCCGTGTCCCATCCACTATGTGCTTCATTGTACAAATACATTCCTCCACCCCGGGTCCGACAGATCCGAACCCCGTCCCCGTCGTGTCGGACACACCCGACACGACTCATCCAAACTCAAAACCCTAATCCTAAACCTAACCCTAAACCTAGTCCGACCATCCCCAGCACCATGCTGCCATTACTCGTCCACCGCTCGTGCCCTCCAAATTCGACTAGCCCCGTACCTTTTTCTCTGGCCGTCGACCCCGAGCACCGCCCCAAGCCTGCAGCACCCATGCCCGGCCACCCTTGTCGTGGCCGTCACCACAACCCGCCACCATACTCGCTGACCACCGCCACATCCCCACAAGAAACCCCGACCAACAGGGCCACCCCCACCGCCGCCACGGCCAATGGCAGGATCGCCACCACCGCCACCAAGAACAGAAACAGAAAACCAAACCCTAACCCGCACCTGAACCCGTGCCGGTGTCACGTCCCCTGGGCACTTCTCCGCCGGAAAGCAGACCCCTCGCCGTGCCGACCTCCGTCTTGCCGAGCCCTAGCCCCGTTCTCCGCCACGCTCCATCGTGTCCACCGTCCTCCAAACCGCTGGCGCCGTCCTAGCCGCGCCGTGCACGCCCGTCTCCGCCACAGCCGGACGACGCCCTTTCTTCCGCAGCTCTGGCCGTCGCTGAAACCCCCATGCGTCGCCGCCTCGATCAACGCCTACCGCCCATCCTCCTCCGCAGTTTCTCCTCAGCCCCGAGCGAAACCCCGAAACCCCCCTCCGGCGACTTCCCGACTTCCTCCGCCGCGAGTCCCCTCTCTCCTCCGCCTCTCCCCGTCGACGCCCAACCGCCAACCACCGACCCTTCCCCCTCACTTTTTCCTCTCCACTGCTATTTCTCTCACTTGGCTTCTTTTCTGTGGTCTCGTGTAGGAGCACAGGGAAGGCTGTGCTGAGATTTTTTTTGGTTTTGTTCTTTTACATTTTTTATTTTTTCGTTTGTTTTGTTTATTCTATTATAATAGTAATTAGTAATATATTATTAGTAAATGGTATTATTATTACTTGTATATAGAAGATAATTGATTAGAATTATTGGGTTTCTGTAAATTACTAATTATAGTATAGTCTACATATTTCACTAGATATATTTACTATATAGTGTCATTAAAGTATTTTAATAAATGCTAAGTGATTGTAAAAATATGCAGATATATTATTATTTTTATTATTATTATTATTGTAATTATTATTATTATTATTATTATTATTATTTTATTTTATTGATATTATAAAAAGGAGCAACAGCAGTTCTGTTCTCTCTGTCCCCTTATTATTGATATTATTATTATTATTATTTTATTTTTATTAATATTGTTATTATTGGTATTTTAGTATTGTTATTATTTTTTTGTCTTATTAAAATATATATATCTTGACTAGTAAATAGTGTTTTAAATATTTTATAAATATTTCTCGATTAAGTTAATTAAAATATTTTTTACTACAAATAGAATATAGTTTCCCCTACCTAAAATTGTATTTTGACAACTTAGAGTTTTATTTTTCTGAAAACGATTTTTCTTGACTTT
Source organism: Iris pallida (assembly GCA_029216955.1). Classification (NCBI taxonomy): domain Eukaryota; kingdom Viridiplantae; phylum Streptophyta; class Magnoliopsida; order Asparagales; family Iridaceae; genus Iris; species Iris pallida. The sequence goes on along the minus strand of JANAVB010035417.1, from coordinate 6,014,601 downwards.
AAGTATTTTTGTATTTCTCCTAAAAATATTTTGACTTATGAAAACTAGTTTTAGGAATTATTTTCTAAAACTCGTATATATAAATATTTATTTATCCATTATTCTTTAATTTTTCTCCTGTCCGTATCCAAGTCCTATTGTTCCTATTCCTTCGCACATTTCAAGACTACCCTATGTCCACCCACTAATTTGACCCTTCTGGACCCAATGGAACTGTTCGTGCCACCATCAGAGGTCACTTTGTATAGTTGTTGTACCGAAGTCGTAGTTCATGCCACCAAGATTATCGCAGCACACCAGGCGCTCTACCAGGCAAGACACCTTGCCATTTGCTGTTTAATTATTGTAGCTCATATTTCATGCATTATTTATTTTCTTTATGCAAAATAAACTGTAATACGTGGCAGAACCTGTTAGAACTTACTGTTCATTTATATTTCCTGCTATGTATTATTTTTACACATTAAACCTAGATTTAAGGGACCACCTTTGTGTGTTGCATTCATTGGCCTTGACACGTGGTAACACGAAGTTGTGTGTCGCATGTCGGATACGGAAGTGCGTGATTGGCTGGCCACCAGTACGTACAAGCCGTACGATAGGAATAACCGCTAATAGAGATCGCATGCTAGTTTGACTTAGCGGTTATAGTGGTTTGTGTTGTGGATACAACACAATAGGCATTGGGCGGGGAGGACAATTCCTTAGCGTATGGACTTCGATGCACTTTCCATGTGACCCGGACTCTCCGCTGGAGATACGGGGTTGATGACCCATGATTACTAACGGCCACTGACGATTCTGCGGAACGTCATGCTCTTACTGATGGGGCCTCTGGTGCCCAAAGGGGACTACGCTGATCCTATTTAGCCAGGGCCCATGCGTAGGAAGAATTGTTCTTAACTACATTTCACATAGAACGGTAGGCTACCTTTATCCGTTAGGTACGAGTACTTTTAGTTTGGGTACTTGTATCTGACCGTGGCTTGGAACATTAACTTGTCGCGAATTAGTTCATCACATCTTGTCCTTGTTTGGTTGTAGGTGTGACTTACTATTTCGATGAGAAGGTATTGAACCTTGTTGGGGTCCGGATACCATATTGGATTCATAGCATGGAAAGATACGTCACCGTGAATTAGTTTACCATCTCCTGTCCTTGTTTGGTTTGGGGGAGGGTACGCTCGTTCAGTAGGTACGTATTGGACCACGTTATAATTCAATTTACTTATTTATTTGAGCAATATTTATTCAGTTTATATGGCATGATATTATGTGTCTTGTTACGTCCATCTGAGGACCTGGTTATCTCTCCAGGTGTGTGCTATTGTCTTTCGCAGGTGCTCTATCTCTAGCCGTGATCATCGTTATTTTCTTCGAGGATGATTGCACTTGGATTGTTTTCGCTTCGCTCGCCAAAATCTTTCTTTTGTTATGTATTTCTTTTCATAGTTGGTAGTGGATTTGTCTCCGTCCAACATATTGTATCAAGACAATTCATTATCTTTATATGATGTCTTTTATTCATTTATTTTTGCGTGGATGAGATTAGTTGTGGTTTTACTGCACTTTACAGCTTATGTATTCATACGAGGTTTCCATATATTGGAGTGTACTTCGTATAAATACAGCTGGCATGTCTACGTTCCTAGTCCTACGTATTTTGGGACTGGGGCATTACATTTATGCAGACGATTGGCTAGAGGACGTGCAGCGGAGTATGGAGCTGGCAGAGCTTCCTAGAGGACTTTGGGTTTCGGCCGCAGCCAGCCAATTCTTTAACATCGTGCTGACATGGTACCGCACGAATCCTCGTGCGTCGGTGAGAGGGTTATCATGGAAGGACTTTCGGAGGCTTTTCAAGGAGAAGTTCTTTCCGGACGTGGCTCTCACAGTGTTGGAGGGCCAGTTTGTGAGTCTAGTGCAGGAGAACTCGTCGGTGGACGAGTATGCAGCAGAGTTCTTCCGCCTTAGCAGGTTTGCTCCCGATCTGATCCAGGATGAGGGGCAGAAGGCTCGTAAGTTCCGTAGGAGACTTATTCATGCAGTGCGCACCCGCACCTCGGGTCGCCGTGACGCGACGTTCGATCAGATATTGTTGGACGTGCAGATTGCAGAGGAGGAATTCGGCCTCAAGTCGAAGAGGAGCGGTGATACCATGGGGGTGAGTTCCAGTGCGGGACCGGCCAAGCGCCCACACTTTCAGCATCAGCAGAGGCCATTTCAGCAGCAGCCTTTGTTGCAGATTCAGCAGGCACCAGTGCATGTCCAGCAGCACCAGGGACAGGGCCAGAGGCAGGCTACTCCGTGCAGCTTCTGCAGGAAGCCGGGGCACACTAGAGATGCTTGCAGGAAGAGGTTGGGCGTCTGTCTATATTGTGGGGCGCCCGATCACCAGCTGAAGGATTGTCGCTTTCGTAGAGTCCGAGGAGGCCCGGATAGGGTACAACAGGCTAGAGGACCAGCAGTTCAGCAGAGAGGTCCTCCACTTCAGACCCAGCAGCAGCGCTTTGTACAGCACCAGAAGGGAGCACCTGCGGGCAAGATGTTCTCCTTGACAGCAGAGGAGGAGGTAGAGCCAGTGGGAGATATTGTAGCAGGTCATGTTCTCCTTGATTCTTTCCCTGCTTTCGCCTTGTTTGATTCTGGTGCCACTCATAGTTTTGTGTCTATTTTCTTTGCTCTGAGACACAACATTATTGCTGAGTATATGGGTAGGACTTGCAAGATTATGACCGAAAGAGGTATTATCCTGGTTAATAATATTTGCAAGGGACGGAGAGTCACCCTGAGAGGATGGGACTTGAGTGCGTATCTGCTCGTAATTCCCCTTTCGAGGTATGATATGGTACTCGATATGGATTGGTTGAGCATGCACCATGCTAGTACTAATTGTAGAGGAGGCAGAGTTCTTTTTAGGCCGCCGGGAGAGCCAGAGATCTAGTTTGCTCGGGGAGCAGCAGAGTCGGAGGCTGGATTCTGTGGAGCTTTATTGGCGGAGCAGGACTTGCCACATCCGTTGATAGCTGAGTTCTCGGATGTCTTTTCCGAGGAGTTACTGGGGATGCCGCCACACAGGGATATTGAGTTCTCCATGATTACTAACGGCCACTGACGATTCTGCGGAACGTCATGCTCTTACTGATGGGGCCTCTGGTGCCCAAGGGGGACTATGCCGATCCTATTTAGTCAGGGTCCATGCGTAGGAAGGATTGTTCTTAACTCTATTTCACATAGAACGGTAGGCTACCTTTATCCATTAGCTACGAGTACTTTTAGTTTGGATACTTGTATCTGACCGTGGCTTGGAACATTATCTTGTCGTGGATTAGTTCGTCACATCTTGTCCTTGTTTGGTTGTAGGTGCGACTTACTATTTCGATGAGAAGGTATTGAACCTTGTTGGGGTCCGGATACCATATTGGATTCATAGCATGGAAAGATACGTCACCGTGAATTAGTTTACCATCTCCTGTCCTTGTTTGGTTTGGGGGAGGGTACGCTCGTTCAGTAGGTACGTATTGGACCACGTTATAATTCAATTTACTTATTTATTTGAGCAATATTTATTCAGTTTATATGGCATGATATTATGTGTCTTGTTACGTCCATCTGAGGACCTGGTTATCTCTCAAGGTGTGTCCTATTGTCTTTCGCAGGTGCTCTAGCTCTAGACGTGATCATCGTTATTTTCTTCGAGGATGATTGCACTTGGATCATTTTCGTTTCGCTCGCCAAAATCTTTCTTTTGTTATGTATTTCTTTTCATAGTTGGTAGTGGATTTGTCTCCGTCCAACATATTGTATCAAGACAATTCATTATCTTTATATGATGTCTTTTATTCATTTATTTTTGCGTGGATGAGATTAGTTGTGGTTTTACTGCACTTTACAGCTTATGTATTCATACGAGATTTCCATATATTGGAGTGTACTTCGTATAAATACAGCTGGCATGTCTACGTTCCTAGTCCTACGTATTTTGGGACTGGGGCGTTACATTTATGCAGATGATTGGCTAGAGGACGTGCAGTGGAGTATGGAGCTGGCAGAGCTTCCTAGAGGACTTTGGGTTTCGGTCGCAGCCAGCCGATTCTTTGACATCGCGCTGACATGGTACCGCACGAATCCTCGTGCGTCGGTGAGAGGGTTATCATGGGAGGACTTTCGGAGGCTCTTCAAGGAGAAGTTCTTTCTGGACGTGGCTCTCACAGTGTTGGAGGGCCAGTTTGTGAGTCTAGTGCAGGAGAACTCGTCGGTGGACGAGTATGCAGCAGAGTTCTTCCGCCTTAGCAGGTTTGCTCCCGATCTGATCCAGGATGAGGGGCAGAAGGCTCGTAAGTTTCGTATGAGACTTATTCATGCAGTGTGCACCCGCACCTCGGGTCGCCGTGACGCGACGTTCGATCAGATATTGTTGGACGCGCAGATTACAGAGGAGGAATTCGGCCTCAAGTCGAAGAGGAGCGGTGATACCATGGAGGTGAGTTCCAGTGCGGGACCGGCCAAGCGCCCACACTTTCAGCATCAGCAGAGGCTATTTCAGCAGCAGCCTTTGTTGCAGATTCAGCAGGCACCAGTGCATGCCTAGCAGCACCAGGGACAGGGCCAGAGGCAGGCTACTCCGTGCAGCTTCTGCGGGAAGCCGGGGCACACTAGAGATGCTTGCAGGAAGAGGTTGGGCGTCTGTCTATATTGTGGGGCGCCCGATCACCAGCTGAAGGATTGTCGCTTTCGTAGAGTCCGAGGAGGCCCGGACAGGGTGCAACAGGCTAGAGGACCAGCAGTTCAGCAGAGAGGTCCTCCACTTCAAACCTAGCAGCAGCGCTTTGTACAGCACCAGAAGGGAGCACCTGCGGGCAGGATGTTCTCCTTGACAGCAGAGGAGGAGGTAGAGCCAGTGGGAAATGTTGTAGCAGGTCATGTTCTCCTTGATTCTTTCCCTGCTTTTGCCTTGTTTGATTCTGGTGCCACTCATAGTTTTGTGTCTATTTTCTTTGCTCTGAGACACAACATTATTGCTGAGTATATGGGTAGGACTTGCAAGATTATGACCGAAAGAGGTATTATCCTGGTTAATAATATTTACAAAGGACGGAGAGTCACCCTGAGAGGCCGGAACTTGAGTGCGTATCTGCTCGTAATTCCCCTTTCGAGGTATGATATGGTACTCGGTATGTATTGGTTGAGCATGCACCATGCTAGTATTAATTGTAGAGGAGGCAGAGTTCTTTTTAGGCCGCCGGGAGAGCCAGAGATCTAGTTTGCTCGAGGAGCAGCGGAGTCGGAGGCTGGATTCTGTGGAGCTTTATTGGCGGGACAGGACTTGCCACATCCGTTGATAGCTGAGTTCTCGGATGTCTTTCTCGAGGAGTTACTGGGGATGCCGCCACACAAGGATATTGAGTTCTCTATAGACTTGGTGCCGGGCGCCGAGCCTATTTCACAGTACGTCTATAGGGTCAACAACAGCGAGTTGATAGAGCTGAAGAAGCAAGTCGACGAGCTGCAGGACAAGGGATTTATCCGATCCAGTTCTTCGTCTTGGAGAGCGCCAGTCCTATTTGTGCTGAAGAAGGACGGTATGGCCCGCATATGCATTGATTATCGGGCGCTCAACAACCTCACTATCAAGCATAGATATCCTTTGCCGAGGATCGACGATTTATTCGATCAGCTGAGTGGGGCGAAGATATTTTCGAAAAAAGACTTGTGGTCCGGGTATCACCAGCTGAAGGTGAGGCAGGATGACATTCCCAAGACGACATTTCGGACTCGGTACGGCCAGTACGAGTTTACAGTGATGCTATTTGGGTTGACCAATACTCCCGCGGTGTTCATGAACTTGATGAACAAGGTATTCTATTAGTACCTTGACAAGTTCATTGTGGTCTTAATAGATGATATCTTGATCTATTCGAAGACGTAGGAGGAGCATAAGGAGCACTTGAGAGTTGTGTTAGAGACTTTGAGGAGGGAGCAACTCTACGGGAAGCTTTCGAAGTACGAGTTCTTCTTGGACTAGGTCGAGTTCTTAGGTCATGTTGTGACTGAGCACGGGATCTCAGTGGACCAGAGGAAGATTTCAGCAGTTGAGTCTTGGTCTATGCCCAGTTCAGTTGTCGAGGTTCGGAGCTTTCTGGGTTTGGCTGGCTATTACCGAAAGTTCGTCCAAGACTTCTCGCGGATTGCAGAGCCGATGACTAGACTCATCAGGAAGGACGTAGAGTTCGTCTGGACTGATGAGTGTCAGGCTGCATTCGATGAGCTGAAGAGGAGGTTGACCTCAGCTTCGATCTTGACTTTGCCATCTGGGTCAGGTGGGTTCTCGATCTACA
>JANAVB010035417.1:5980763-6003263 GCA_029216955.1 Iris pallida | reverse complement strand
TACATTTTCTATCTTGTTCCCTGTACTTATATAGACACCGATTTCTAAGGGGACTTGCTACCCTCTTATAGAATCACGTGCCATGATGTATCATGTCCAGATCCATTGTACTATTCGGGAATGGAGAATTATTAGGGGCTATATGATCCAAGCCACCCTGTCACTATATTCTTGTGCTCGTGCCACTCTCCCCTCACGTAAGGTGTAGCGAGATCCTATTTTCCTTGTACATGCTATCCAGGTTGGCCGGCATCACCCTTCCCAGATTTTCTTGTAATTATCGGGCCAAGTGGATAGTCTGTCCTGTAACATATTCCAAGCCTATCACATAACGCTCTAATAATTCAAGGCACATTTTATATTTACTTTATTTTATCTTATATCCTGCTCTGTTCTACATTCAGTATTTTCTCACCATGCTATGATATTCAGTTACTCACATGTTCTACATGCCTTTATGTTGTACCTTGATTGGAGACTAAGTTCTGCTCGGGAGAAGGGTTACAACCCCGGTCCTTATTTGGTTTAAGGGTGTAACTCAGCTTCCGAACGGTTTCCAAGTCTTCCTTTATCTTTGTCTTGTATTTTATTATACTGTCTCTTATAGAATTTGTCAATTCACATGGAACTTCTTTTAGCGCTTGTACTTGCTCATTTTTCTGACAGGATACCGTTGATATATTACAGATGATTCTGAGACAGAATGCTCGATCTATTATGGGCTCGAGTTTGATGGAGTAGTCCAGGACCATGGCCTGATAGTAGAGCCACTAGACTATACACTCCCAGAGTAGTATAGATTATTTGGGTTTGCCTGGACTGTGATCCAGCCAGTACTATCAGACTGTAGCTTCTATATTATATTTTGTGACCCTGTGATGTTATGTACATATCTGGGCTTGTGTTGGATCTTGGACTTATTTTCTTTTCATCTATCATACATTTTTCTTCTGTGTTATCTACCTTAGTTTTATTCTGTGATTGAGACTGTATTGCTATGTCACCTCCACTCAGAGTGTATATGTTGTACAGGTACCTTTATACTGTTAGTCGTAGTATTTACAGACATTATATACAGCGTTCTACCGTCGATTCTGCGGCGTAGGCTGGACGTACCCACGTGCTCGTGCCCCTCATAAGGGTACGGATCGTGACAAAATACGAATGGGTCTCTCCATCATGTGCGACATGTAAGTGTTTCGGACACTTTCAGGCAAGTTGCAGAAGAGAAGAGCAATCAGACACAGGGAAGGAAGCAACAGATAGCATTCCACCATTAGAGGTAGTCCTCCAGTCAAGCAGAGAAGATGTACAGATGGGGGACTCAGCGGAAGGGGCTAAGGAGAACAATTTAGAGACTCTAAAGCAGCAGGGAAAACCCTTCGAGGAAGAAATAGGAGTGATCACGGAGTTCACCACATTTGAGGGTATCAAGAATCTACTCGAAGAGCAAAATTTCGGTCAGGAATTAGAGATGATAGAATACGAGGAGGGAGCCAAATTCACAATCCTGGATAAAAGACTAAGCTTCACCTCTCCAAAGAGAAAATAGATTCTAGCAATAGAAGGGACCAATAGTCAAGCCCATAGAAAGGGAGAATCAGGAATCCAAAATGCTCAATCTCCTAACGCGAGCAAAGAAGCTATAAACTCAGGAAGAGAAATATTCCTGGTCCATCTAATCCTAAGGGACCAGCTAGGAATATATATACTGCAAGGAGTGGCTAATGAGGATGCTAGGCTCACTAAAGCTAATCCACAATGGACGGTGGTGATCCAGAAGGCAAGACCAACTCAACAAAGTGAGAAGGGGATTAACAATGCAAATTCAGTTAGCTCACCCGCTCCTTCCCGGGTGAGCAAAAGGTTTTCGAAGGAACACTCTGATATTGTTTAATGTCGATCATCTCTTAGAATGTTAGGCGAGCCAAATCATTAGGAAGATGGAGAAGCATTCGGGATATAGCAAGAAGATACAATAGCAGGATAGTTATAGTTCTAGAGTCGAAGATCAAGTCTTCGGCATTGCTCGAGAGGAGAACCACGGGGAACTGGGAGGCAGTTCATAACTTACATTTAAACGACATGGCTAGAATTTGGATTCTCTGAGACAAGGGCATATAGAGAGGAGCGCTCAGATTTGAATCTCAACAATTAATAGCAGTCGAATTCTATAATGAGGGTGGTATGAAGATGATGGTTTGTGCTATATATGGTTTTAAAGATCACAAAAAATGCACAGCCATTTGGAGGGACATTGAAGCTGTAAGTCAAGGCATGGGTAAGACCGTGCCACTTTTACTCATTGGTGATTTTAACGCCTTAATGTACAAGAAGGAGAAGAGGGGAGGGAGCTGTGTGTCAGACAACATACTTGAGGACTTCCAAGTCTGCGCGCTCAAATCTGGCATCTCTGACTTGTATAGATCGGGAGTGGTCTGGACATGGAGCAATCAGGCATCAGAGAATCAGATCGAATGTCAACTAGACAGAGCTCTAGGTAATTCTCTATGGTTCAACTCCTTTCCTAATATTGGTGTTACAGGGCTGCCTGCAGGGTCAAGCGACCACTCGCCGTTGATGGTAAACATCCAGGAGAGCATACACAAAATTTCCTCTCCGTTCAAATACTGTAACTCTTGGCCACTTATCGACGGATACTCTGCTGCCATTGAGGAAGGGTGGAGCATTCAAGTGAAGGGGTTCAGCCAATATCGTCTTGTGTCCAAGCTCAGAGGATTCAAGTACAAAATCAAAGAATGGCAGGCTAGTCTTCCTAAATCTTGTCCGAAGGAGGCGAGGAAGGAGTTAAAAGAGGTTCAGATTCACAATCAGAAATCTTCGAACACGAAAAGTATTGACAGAAAGAGGAGTCTGAAGGCTCAAGTCAACAAGCTTGCGAAGCTCGAAGAGGTTATGCTTAAGCAGAAGGCCAAATGCGAATGGATCAAAGACGAAGATAAATGTTCAAAAAATTTCCATGTGGTAGTGAAAGCCAGGCAGAGCCGTAATCAGATTGCACAACTTATTGACTCTTCGGGGGGAAAAATAGACAACCCCATAGACATTAAAGCGGAAGTTATAGAGTTTTTTACTGAACTATACAATGAGAAGGGAGGTAAGCAGCCTCTTCCTCAAGTTATTTGTAAGAGAATTATTACGGATGAGGTCGTTGCAAAGCTTCATGAGATTGTCACTCTAAAGGAGCTTGAGGAGGTGGTGCTTAAGGCCAAGCCGAACAAGTCTCTGGGTCCTGATGGCTTCTCCGTCAATTTTTTCAAGCTTCACTAGGATAAGGTAAAGATCCTATTGCTTGAGGCGGTCAGGGATTTCTTCCTCACAGGAAAACTCTTAAAGCAACTGAACTACACGTTCATTACGCTTATTCAGAAGATTGCGGAGGCATCATTTTTTAATGAGATTAGGCCTATATCATGCTGTAACTATATTTATAAGGTGATAGCACATCTGATGAGCAGACGTATGAGAAACATTCTGTCTGGATTGATCTCATCGAATCAGTCGACGTTCTTCAGGGGTAGGAGCATTTTTGAGAACTGTTTGCTTACCAACGAGCTTGTCAGAGACTTCAACAAGGTGGGAAGCAGTAAAGCTTGTGTGAATGTCACTCCCCTTTCCCAGAATGCGTATTTTATACATGTACTACTCAAATGAATTTATTTAATATTTATCATGTATTATCCTGTATTTAAATTCCTTTAAATTCATGCTAATTAATTATCTGTATTTTACTTTCTGCTTTTATTTCTCTGCTTTAGCTAGAACTTTGGGTTCGGCTTGGCTTGGTTTAGTTAATTGGTTCATCATGAACCCAATACCCCTACCTACCACCACATCACCATTTTAAAGCCCCCAAACTCTTTCTCTCTCTTCATTACTCTCCTTCACCATTACTCTTCTTCTTTCTCATTACTCTATCCACCTACCAAACCCATAGGCAAGTACATCTTGCTTCTTCATGAGGACCCATTTTTATGGTTCCCTTCCCGTCCCTTTGTGATCCTAAGAGAGTTTAGAACTTGGCATTTTTTGTTTCGAAGTTTTATTTTTAGTAGATCTAGAAACGAGTTATTTTCGGATTTTGGTGGTTTTGATCTATCAAACTTCTTTATTTTCGAGTTTTGATGGTCCCATGTTGTAGAGCATTTCATTCTGCCCCATTTTGACCTATGAAAGTTTGGATTTGGACTCTGGATGAAAGATTCATGGAGCTTGAGAGCCATGGCTGAAGGGTTCTTCTTCTCGGAAGGATGGAGAAGAAGAACAGTTTATAGTCGAATGGACTTAGCCGCATAAGCTTTATGCAGCAAGTTTTATTCCTGACCGCATAAGTCTTGCTTTGTTACTTGGTCGCATGGCATATGCCGCAGGAACTCAATTCTCCTAGCCGCATGAGACTTACATTTCTAGCCGCATGAGTTTAACCCAGCCGCATAAGGCCCAGTCCTAACTGAGCCGCATGGGCTTCTGATTCTGGGCCGCATGACCCGATTTATTCTAACCGCATATGCTCACCATCCTTTCCTGGCCGCATAAGCTCCTAACTGAGTCGTATGCACCTCCTTCATCTTCTGGCTGCATAGGCTCATGACCAGTCTGGCCGCATAAGGCTTTGCATCTTCAGCCGTATGAAGTCTTCTATATTCCAGCCGCATGGATCCTCTTCTCTGTGAGCCGCATGAGACCTGTCCCCGCCAGTCGCGTGAGCTGCGCTTGTTCCGAGCCGCATGGGCTCTTAGTTTCCCCAACCGCATGGATTCCTTTCCTGGCCGCATAAGCCCAAGCCGCATGACTTTCTATAGCCCTGTGTACTAGTATTTTGTTATTTATTGCCCATATCTTGTAACCTTTATTATATATTTTAACGTACATTTTATATCCTTACGCCTTTTGGCATAAATTTGTTATAATCATGATATGTTAATATTTCCGATAAAATAGAGATTGTTACGTGGGATGTACCATGTGTCGTGAATTGAGTTATAGATACCCCGACTGACTGGAATTAAACCCTGAGAGTTGTGGACTCGACCCCCCTGAATACTAGTTGACTTTCATGCCTTGTCACGAATTGATCCGACTGTTACTTCGACTAATAATTGATCATGCATTCCTAGTTGGAACTAAGAGGCTGGCTAGTCGTCTTTGAATCGAATGAATGAGACACGTTCATATTAATTATGAACTATTGAAATCGACTGGCTAATCCCGAATATTGGCATACAGGCACATGCAGGCTTCAATTCAATTATTATCTATTTATCTTACCAAAGAAGCATGTGTACTTTATGGTCAAGGCATGATTACTCCGTGGTTAGTTTTGATTGTTGCATTACGCTATGTAAGACCTACAACCTGACCGCACTGGTATCATTGTAGAGTTGTACATATCGTACCCCGTACAAGAGTACTCATTCTGAATGACCATGATCTACGGCATGGTACTTCACTCAACATAGAGACTATTAAGTTAAATAAAATAATGATTGCATGGAGAGAATGGATTCCCGAGTTCTTACATGGCAGCCCTCTTGGGACTAGTAGTGCCCGACAGGCCGGTTGGTCCCCACAGATGCTGCAAATCTGCCACACGGGCAGGGAGCGGTATCTGGTTATATTATCTATTGAATATTGTATATTGATGACGGGCGTCCCGCTGGGACTCGTCTAATTCATGATTGGCGCAATTGATTGACTGGGTAAACTAGCCTTGCTTGCACATAGTAAGAACTGAGGAATCCCTAATTGCATAATTCCAGGATAACTTAGGACTCACATTAGCAAGCCGTAGTAGTTGATTGGCCGTTCAAGATGATTTGTTTGTGTACTGCACTACTCTGTTACCTAACTGGGATGATCAGAATGTCAGGACATGACGGGCCAACTTCTGTCCTTGTTTGGTTGGGAGGTTGGTTCGAAGTGTCGTGATGTGATGTGAATCCTAGTGGAAAGCAGAGATCTATTATCATTATATTCTTTTACTTACTGGTTTAGTCCTTCATATCGTCCTTCCTTGTGGTACTTGCTATTAGAGATCTAACCTCTCTGGTTTTGCATGGCCAGATTTCGAGCCGGTCCCCGAGGATCCAGCTTACTTCCACCTCCAAGATGGTCAATACTAGAGGAATGATCGCAGGAGGACTCGAGTGGATCCCTTACTTCACCGCTCGTTTTGTTATTTACCTTATACTTAGCCGTTTGGCACCGACATGTTAGTCGGATTGTCTTGTACTTACTTTTGCATACTTGTAATTAAGTCAGACTGCAGCTGATAACAATTGTGTACACTTTACTATACCATCTGGCTATGTTTTGTAAAGCCAGATCTCAAGAACATTTTGACTGAGCGTTTGGGACGCCTTACTGCTTCATCTTACATGTTCTTTATTACTGTTTCTTATTTGAATGATTGAGACAATAGATGTGAAGTGACCATAGAAAGACTTTTATGTAGTATGCACCCCCTCGTCTGGTTAGACAGCATTGATCGTATTATACGATATTCATCTACCCGTAATACGTAGCTGGCTGAGTCATTCCCCCGCTCTCTAGTATTCTGGTTCTGGGGTATGATAAGGTTTTAGTGGTGGCCCATGCAGGTCTGATTTCAGACTTATGGGGTATTTAATAGGATGTCTCAATCACACATATTTCCCCTTGATCTCATGATTTGTCAATTCTCAACTCTAGCTTGACATTCCAGTATCCTTTGACTTCATTGATCCTTCATGTCCGGTCGTTTGATTGTTCTCTTGTCCCTTTTCTTAGGGGCACCTCGTCCGCACCTGTCAGAGCTGGACAGCAACAACATGGACAGTAACATGGACAACCTGACCATGTTGGTCAGCAACAAGAGCCGGTACTAACTCAAGAGGCTACCCAAGAAGAAGTGATAGTGGAAGCAGCAGCTGGATCGCAGTATCCAGATATTCCACCACCACCAACAGTTCCACCTACCCCCGCGGAGATGGACATACCGACTCTTCTGGAAATCATGAGAGGGATGATGGCTACTCAACAACACCAGATGTTAGCCCAACAGCGCATGCATGCTCAGTTGCAAGAGCAGAATGTACTACTCAACCAAGGGTTGCAGACATCTTTGGAAAGAGGGGCAAGGCCGGATTCTGGAGCATCAACCAGATTTTGTAAGTTCAACCCTCACCGTTTTGAAGGAACGGAGGATGCTATTTCAGCAGATGCATAGCTTAAGGATATTGAGGCTATTTTGACAGCCGCTAAGGTGTCGGCAGAAGAACGTGTGGATCAGGTGAAGTTGTTACTTCAGGATCTCGCACGTGATTGGTGGGAATCAGAGGAGGTAGGCATCAGACGTCCTGTGGCTTGGGACGATTTTACAGCAAGATTCAAGACGAAGTACTATGGAGTTGTGGCGCAGTTTGAGCTACAATAGAAGTTTATCAACCTCAAGCAGGCCGGCAAGACGGTAGATGCTTATGCAGCGGAGTTCTGCAGATTGAGTAGGTTTGCCCCAGAGATGGTAGCGACGGAGCGCCAGAGGACTATGAGGTTTCAGCAAGGGTTTCATCTTGAGCTCTTGCAATTGATAGAGGGGAACAATTACCAGACTTTTGATGAGATATTGATGGCAACCCGAAGGCATGAGATCACCATTCAGAGGATCACAGTTAGGACTGGAGGTCAGAAGAGATCTCACAGTCAGATTGAAGGAGAAGGGGGAGCAGCGCCCCGAACAACAGCACCATCCCTTGGCATTCGCATTCATGATGTGGCAATGCGAGGGCCAGCACCACCACCCAGGCAGCAGCAGCAGCAACAAAAGAAGAACCAGCAACCCCCAGCGGGCTGTACTTATTGCGGAAAGATGGGGCACACTAGAGATGTGTGTCGGGCATTGAACGGACTGTGTTTGATATGTGGAAATCCAGATCATCGGGTTACCACATGTCCCATGAATTCAAGGTTAGGAGGACCAGGGCAACAGTTTCCTGCTCTGCCAGCACCAGGGGCAGGGCAGTATCGAGGACCAGCAGTGGCAGTGAGACCATTGGCCCAGCATCCATTAGTACCGCAGGCTCAGATGTTTCGGCAGCAGGGACCGCCGATGCAGCAATATCAGCATAGACCACCCCAGCATCATCAAGGCAGGGGCCAGCAGCAGCACCAGGCTAGGCCGCAGCATGGGAATCAGCAAGGAGGTCGAGGGCAAGCATTCACTCTGTCCTTGGAGGAGGCATTGGCATCGGGGGATGTTGTGGCAGGTAATATTCTCGTCGCCTCATATCCCGCAGTAGCATTGTTTGATTCGGGAGCATCCCATTCATTTATATCTGCACAATTTACGACACGGCTAGGAATGGAGTTCGAGACATTGCCAGGGAGGTTGAATATACTCACTGGCAATGGGCTCGTAGGAGTTAGTAGAGTTATTCTAGCATATAGTGTTGTAGTTTGCGGGCATTCCTTACCCGCCCAGTTGATAGAATTTCCTGTTGGAAATTTTGATGTTATCTTAGGCATGGACTGGCTGAAAGACAGTCATGCAACAATAGATTGTCGTAGTGGGAGTGTATCTTTCGATATTCCAGGCATGAAGAGATTCACCTTAGTCAGATCAGAGGCAACTCAGCAAGCGCAAGGAGTAATAACGGCAATGGAAGAAGTTCAGGTTCCGAAGGTAGTTGAAGAATTTCTAGACGTATTTCCCGAAGAACTTTTCGGTCTGCCACCGGTTAGAGATATTGAGTTCAGTATAGAATTGGCACCTGGGACTAAACCGATATCAGATCGGGTTTACATAATGGAGGATTCAGAGTAGGCCAAGGTATATCAGCACATAGAGGAATTGAAGGAGAAGAAGTTTATCCAAGCTAGCGTGTCACCATGGGCAGCACCAGTGGTACTTGTGGGGAAGAAGGATGGGTCATCCAGATTGTGCATCGATTACAGGAAGCTTAACGCGGCAACAGTAAAGAACAAGTACCCACTACCCAGGATCGACGACTTGTTTGACCAATTGAGCAGAGCTAGAGTTTTCTCCAAGATAGATCTTCGTTCAGGGTATCATCAAGTGAGAGTTCGAAAGGAAGACATTCCCAAGACAGCATTCAGGTCGAAGTATGGACATTATGAATTCTTAGTAATGCCGTTTGGTTTGACCAATGCTCCAGCTATATTCATGGATTTGATGAACCGTATCTTTATGCCGTATTTAGATCAGTTTGTCGTAGTATTTCTCGACGACATTCTTGTGTACTCTGCTAGTGAAGAAGAGCATGAAGACCACCTCAGGAAAGTGTTGCAGGTTCTAAGAGAGAACCAGTTGTATGCCAAGCTCAGCAAGTGTGAGTTCTGGACGGATCACATTTCGTTTTTAGGTCATATTGTATCAGGAGCTGGAGTAGCAGTGGATCCCAAGAAGGTAGAAGCAGTAGAGAGTTGGCCAGTACCCAAGACCGTAGCTGATGTACGGAGTTTCTTAGGATTGGCAGGATATTACAGAAGGTTTGTATCAGACTTTGCGAGACTTTCAGCACCCATGACCCACTTGACACGGAAGGATGTGCCATTTGTCTGGTCGGCAGAATGCCAGTCATCGTTTGAGAATTTGAAGCAGAAGTTGATATCAGCGCCTATTCTTACATTGCCAGTGGGACCCGGAGGTTTTACTGTATATTGTGATACGTCAGGTAAAGGACTTGGATGTGTCCTTATGCAACATGGGAAGGTGATAGCATATGCATCTAGGCAACTTCGAGACCACGAGAAGAATTACCCAACTCATGATTTGAAGTTGGCGGCAGTAGTATTTGCTTTGAAGCTATGGAGACATTATTTGTATGGTGACCGAATAGACATGTACACAGACCACAAAAGTCTGAAGTACATCTTTACTCAGAAGGAGCTGAACATGAGGCAGAGAAGATGGTTAGAACTAATCAAGGATTATGACGTGGAGCTTCAGTATCATCCAGGTAAGGCTAATGTGGTAGCAGACGCTCTCAGCAGAAGAGGCGGCGCATTTATGTTGACAACGCAGAAGCATATCTTAGAAGACCTTCAGGAGATGGGTATCGAAGTTATACTTCCTAATGATATAGGAATTCTGGCGAGTCTACAAGTTCAATCCGACTTGGTAGGCAGGATCAAGGCAGCTCAGGCACAGGACCCAAGGATTCAGAAGCTTAGGACAGAATGTGAGTCAGGGCTCAGAAAAGAGATGCAAATTCATGAAGATGGTACACTTAGGTTTGGATCTCGTCTATGTGTACCTAGTGGAGATATTAGACAGGAAGTTATGACAGAAGCTCACAGTTCCCAGTATTCTATACATCCTGGAGGGACCAAGATGTACCAAGATATCAAGCAGCACTTCTGGTGGAACGGGATGAAGAGGGAGATAGCTAGGTTTGTTTCCCGTTGCTTGATATATCAGCAAGTAAAGGCAGAACAGCAGAGGCCAGCTGGATTATTACAACCGCTTCCTATCCCGGAATGGAAGTGGGAACACATCACAATGGACTTTGTGACCGGTTTACCGAGATCACCAAGTGGTAAAGATGCTATTTGGGTGATAGTAGATCGGCTTACAAAGGTAGCACATTTTCTTCCTTTCAGAATAGGGTAATCTACAGAAAAGTTGGCAGAGTTGTATATACAACAGATAGTTAAGCAGCATGGAGTCCCTGTCAGTATTGTGTCAGACCGAGATACCCGCTTTACATCACATTTCTGGAAGAGCTTGCATCATAGTCTGGGTACCAAGTTAAGATTTAGCACGGCTTACCATCCGCAGACGGACGGGCAATCAGAAAGGACAATTCAGACTTTGGAAGACATGTTGCGAGCTTGCACCCTAGATTTTGGAGGATCTTGAGAAAGCCACCTGCACTTAGTTGAGTTTTCATACAACAACAGTTATCAAGCCAGTATCCAGATGGCGCCATTTGAAGTACTATATGGTAAGAAGTGTAGGTCGCCACTAGCATGGGATGATATCGGAGAGAGGAAGATGCTAGGCCCAGAAATGATTATCTAGACGGTTGAAGTGATTAAGGGAATTAGAGAGCGACTTCGAGTTGCATAGGACCGGCATCGTCATTGGGCGGACCAACATCGTAGACCGCTAGAGTTTTCTGTTGGGGACCACGTGTTCTTGCGGATCTCACCTACCCGTGGGGTCATTAGATTTGGCGTTCGCGGGAAGTTGAGTCCGCGATACATAGGACCATTCGTTATCCTTGATAGGGTAGGCGATGTTGCTTATCGTTTATCCCTTCCACCTTCGTTACGAGAGGTGCATGACGTGTTTCATGTATCTCAGTTGCGAAAGTATGTATCGGACCCAAGCCATATCCTCGATCATTCAGAACTGGTTGTTGGTACCAACCTGTCTTACGAGGAGCAGCCGATGTCAATCTTGGACCGAAGAGAGAAGATACTCAAGAACCGAACAATTAGTCTTGTCCGGGTTGCTTGGGGTCATCACTCCTTAGGAGAGTCAACGTGAGAACGTGAGGATGATATCCGATCACGGTATCCACATCTGTTTGACTCACAAGGTATATCTTTTTCTGTGTACCTTGATTGTCTTGATTCCTCATGCTTATCACCTTATGGGTAGAATTGCTTAATATCGTAGATTGTTAAGTATAGATATGTTACTTGTTAAGGACATTGTAAAATGATTGCTTGATTGAATTGCTTGTACATAGATTAGTTTAGCCCCGATGTTTCTATCCTGCTTGGATTTGAAATTCCGAGGACAGAATTTTTCTAAGGAGGGTAGAGATGTCACTTCCCGTTCCCAGAATACGTATTTTATACATGTACTACTCAAATGAATTTATTTAATATTTATCATGTATTATCCGGTATTTAAATTCCTTTAAATTCATGCTAATTAATTATCTGCATTTTACTTTCTGCTTTTATTTCTCTGCTTTAGCTAGAACTTTGGGTTCGGCTTGGCTTGGTTTAGTTAATTGGTTCATCATGAACCCAATACCCCTACCTACCACCACATCACCATTTTAAAGCCCCCAAACTCTTTCTCTCTCTTCATTACTCTCCTTCACCATTACTCTTCTTCTTTCTCATTACTCTCTCCACCTACCAAACCCATAGGCAAGTACATTTTGCTTCTTCATGAGGACCCATTTTTATGGTTCCCTTCCCTTTTCCTTGTGATCCTAAGAGAGTTTAGAACTTGGCATTTTTCGTTTCGAAGTTTTATTTTTAGTAGATCTAGAAACGAGTTATTTTCAGATTTTGGTGGTTTTGATCTATCAAACTTCTTTATTTTCGAGTTTTGATGGTCCCATGTTGTAGAGCATTTCATTCTGCCCCATTTTGACCTATGGAAGTTTGGATTTGGACTCTGGATGAAAGATTCATGGAGCTTGAGAGCCATGGCTTGAAGGGTTCTTCTTCTCGGAAGGATGGAGAAGAAGAACAGTTTATAGTCGAATGGACTTAGCCGCATAAGCTTTATGCAACAAGTTTTATTCCTGACCGCATAAGTCTTGCTGTGTTACTTGGCCGCATGGCATATGCCGCAGGAACTCAATTCTCCTAGCCGCATGAAGATTTAATCCTAGCCGCATGAGACTTACATTTCTAGCCGCATGAGTTTAACCCAGCCGCATAAGGCCCAGTCCTAACTGAGCCGCATGGACTTCTGATTCTGGGCCGCATGACCCGATTTATTCTAACCGCATATGCTCACCATCCTTTCCTGGCCGCATAAGCTCCTAACTGAGCCGCATGCACCTCCTTCATCTTCTGGCCGCATAGGCTCATGACCAGTCTGGCCGCATAAGGCTTTGCATCTTCAGCCGCATGAAGTCTTCTATATTCCAGCCGCATGGATCCTCTTCTCTGTGAGCCGCATAAGACCTGTCCCCGCCAGCCGCGTGAGCTGCGCTTGTTCCGAGCCGCATGGGCTCTTAGTTTCCCCAACCGCATGGATTCCTTTTCTGGCCGCATAAGCCCAAGCCGTATGACTTTCTATAGCCCTGTGTACTAGTATTTTGTTATTTATTGCCCATATCTTGTAACCTTTATTATATATTTTAACGTCCATTTTATATCCTTACGCCTTTTGGCATAAACTTGTTATAATCATGATATGTTAATATTTCCGATAAAATAGAGATTGTTACGTGGGATGTACCATGTGTCGTGAATTGAGTTATAGATACCCCGACTGACTGGAATTAAACCCTGAGAGTTGTGGACTCGACCCCACTGAATACTAGTTGACTTTCATGCCTTGTCACGAATTGATCCGACTGTTACTTCGACTAATAATTGATCATGCGTTCCTAGTTGGAACTAAGAGGCTGGCTAGTCGTCTTTGAATCGAATGAATGAGACACGTTCATATTAATTATGAACTATTGAAATCGACTGGCTAATCCCGAATATTGGCATACAGGCACATGCAGGCTTCAATTCAATTATTATCTATTTATCTTACCAAAGAAGCATGTGTACTTTATGGTCAAGGCATGATTACTCCGTGGTTAGTTTTGATTGTTGCATTACGCTATGTAAGACCTACAACCTGACCGCACTGGTATCATTGTAGAGTTGTGCATATCGTACCCCGTACAAGAGTACTCATTCTGAATGACCATGATCTACGGCATGGTACTTCACTCAACATAGAGACTATTAAGTTAAATAAAATAATGATTGTATGGAGAAAATGGATTCCCGAGTTCTTATATGGCAGCCCTCTTGGGACTAGTAGTGCCCGACAGGCCGGTTGGTCCCCACAGATGTTGCAAATCTGCCACACGGGCAGGGAGCGGTATCTGGTTATATTATCTATTTAATATTGTATATTGATGACGGGCGTCCTGCTGGGACTCGTCTAATTCATGATTGGCGCAATTGATTGACTGGGTAAACTAGCCTTGCTTGCACATAGTAAGAACTGAGGAATCCCTAATTACATAATTCCAGGATAACTTGGGACTCACATTAGCAAGCCGTAGTAGTTGATTGGCCGTTCAAGATAATTTGTTTGTGTACTGCACTACTCTGTTACCTAACTGGGATGATCAGAATGTCAGGACATGACGGGCCAACTTCTGTCCTTGTTTAGTTGGGAGGTTGGTTCGAAGTGTCGTCACTACCAAAATAAGTGGATTTAGCGACGCCCAAAAACGTCGGAAAAACAACAAAATCCGTCGCTAATATGTATCACCGACGTATTTACCGACGTTTAGGTTTTGTCGCCGTTTCCTTAGTCGCTGATTACAAAAACGTCGCTGAACGTCGCAATTACCGACATTCAGCGACGTAACAGTACGTCGGTGAGTTATCGACGTTTATCGTCGTTCCGTCGGTATATTAGCGACGTATATGTAGTCGCTACACGTCGGTAAAGACCTGGAATATTTACCGACGTCTACCGTCGTTTCGTCGGTAATATAGCGACGTGAATTTTGTCGCTAGACGTCGGTAAAGGTCCTGTACATTTTTGCAGCTAGTGTCGGTAAACGTCGGTAAATACGTCGGAGAGCTGTACTTTTTTGCAGTTAGTCGTCGGTAAATGTCGGTAAAACGTCGGAAAAATATATTATTTGCAGCTTGTCGTCGGTAAACGTCGGAACACGACGTCGCTAAACGTCAGTAAGCGTCGCTAAACGTCGCTAAAGTTGTAAAAAAAATAAAAAAAAATAAAACACAGATTCTTTATTACCACTCACAATTCTATAAAACACATATAGGTACACATTCAAATCCCCAAGAAGGAAAACCAAATCACCGCGCATTCAAACCCCCACTCACAATTCCAAATCACAGATAGCTTTAATCTAAGTTAATTAACATCCAATCCAAACACAATTAACATTTATCGACGAAGGAATTAACATCCAATCCAAACAAGTCACAAGTCAATTAGATACAAACACAACTAACATCCAATACAAACATCCAATCATAAGTCACAAACATAAGATGATACAAACACAAACAAAAGTCCTAACTAGGACTACTAGTGATCTGGTGCAGGAGGGGCACCGCCGCGACGAAGGCGTAAAAACTTCTCATACTCCGCAAGTGAAATCGATACAGATGGAGCGCCAGGCTGTGACGTCGGTGGAGTCGGTGTCGAAGAAGAAGGCGGTGGAGGCGGCGGAGTCGACGACGATGAAGGCGCACCCAGCATACCAGCATGCTCCAACGCTGTAAGTCGCTGGTTGTATGAATCCATGATAGATAACATTCTACCACTGCTCTGGACCATCGAATCCTGCGCCAATCTCACCGTCTCGGCCATGGTCACCTGTCCTGTCTGCAACTCCGTCACCGTGCGCTCTAACCCTCCAACGGCGCGCTCTGTCCTCTCAGTCGTCTCCCTGAGGTCTATAATGCCGCGGTCGAGCTCATCCAATCGTGCTAGCAGTGCAGGATCGTCCGTAGGATGCTGAGACTGCTGCTCGATCCGTCGTAGCAGGTCGTCACGGAGAGACTCCATCATCTGGTGGACTCGGGCAGACTCCTGGGACGGCTGTGGACCATGCACACTAGCAGGAGATGTCCTAGAGGACTGGGTCGCAACTAGGGCGCCATAGGATCCCGTACCGTAGTACGTACCCCTACGGAGGCCACCAGCGGCGGTCATCCACAGCTCGTCCGCCGACGGAGCTTGAGTGGGCTGCGAGGAAGTACCGGCCTCTCCTGCATCAGGTGCACTAGCAGCCGCCCGTTCCCGCAGCCTCGTATACTCGGCCTAGAAAGTATGGATAGTACTCTATGATTTCTAATTTCTAATTAATGTACTTATTTTTACTAACTTCATGAATATTTATTTGCATCATATTTACTAAGTTATATTAAAATGGACACGAAGTATTACATTAAGATAACGTATTGTAATACTTACATAGGTCTGCTCGGCCCTCTCGTCAATAAGGACTCCGCCCTTCCGATGGGTGGCCAGGAAGACGGTCACCATGTCGGCGTTACCGACCTTCCTTACCTGTAATTAAATATATTATCTTAGTAATAATTTATTAGATTTGCATTAAAATAATATTTCTAAAAGAGAAAGACATACCAGACGACGGAAATGTTCCGTCATCGGAATCGACCCACCGCACCACTTCGAGGCATGTTGCCTAGCCGCCTTAGCCTTCTCCGACTTCTCCTTGTACCTTGGCTCGTTGAATCGAGCCTTCATCTCATTCCACTGATCAGGGGTGATCCAACCTTTGATCGGCTTTCCGGCACGATCATGTTCCTTCTGATCATTAATAGAGTCGCGGATCAGCTTAGCAGCGACGGAAGGAAACATCCCCTCGATCTGCTCGGCCCGGTGCGGCGGATAGTAAAACATATCCTAGAACAGTACGAAACCAAATATTTATCAGTTATATATAATATGCATAAATTAAATGATTCATGTTAAAAACAAATCTATTTTAACCTTGAAGCGCGTAAACCAGAAGTTCTTCCTTTCGTCTGGAGCATCAGAGTAGTTAATCCAGGGACCACCATAATTATGCCTCAGCATATCGCCTAGGCGTCTCTGTACCCCTGGAGGACGATATCTATACATACATATTATATTCATGAAAAAAGTTAATTTATGATAAAAACAGAAGAAAAAAAAATCATAAACCAAAATACCTACTTTGTACCGTCGGCCCAGATCTCCGTCCTCCCCTCCTCCGGAGGTGCGCACGCATCATCTTCATGATGCTGGTCGGCCGTCGGCGCATCCTCCTCGGCCATCTGCTCATCCGTCTCCATCGTCGTATCAACATCAGGAACGCTAGACGGGGGAGCCCTCTCAACAGGTCTGGAACTACTCGTCCCAGGAGATATGCCACGTGACGTCGTCCCAACCGGCCCAGCTACTGTCCGATATGGAGGAGTAATCGGCGACGAGGATCCAGAGCCGGTACCAATAGGAGGTACCGAAGGCAAACTCCGTCCCCTAGCAGTACCTGTAGGAAGTACCGGAGGATCCCGACCTCCTCGTGGCCCTCGCAAATGTCCGCGACGACCTGCCATACCTGATAACAGCATATGATAGTACAAGATATAATAGAGACTAGAAATATGACAGTACAACAAATAATAGAGACTAGAAATATGATAGTACAACAAATATTAGAGACTAGAAATATGACAGTACAACAAATAATAGAGAATAGAAATATGACAGTACAACAAAGATAATAACCAAGATAACATATGATGATACATTCTACAATAAACATCTAAGTCCAGATAATATATTCTAGAAGAAACATCTAAGTCCAGATAAGTATATCTCTCTCAATCATCTTCAGAATAATCATCTTGTTCGTCTTCCTCGACCTCATCTTCCTCTTCCTCCTCATCTTCACTTTCGTCTTCACCTTCGTCGGCTTCGTCTTCCTCTTCGGATAATTCTACATCTTCTACATTATGTGTCGTGTAATGCGTAACTTCCGTGGAGTCCACATCGACAATATTGGTTACAGGAGGTAGCTCGTCCTCCTGGTAAGCTTTTTCATCAACATCAAAAGTATCTCTAGCTTTAGTCTTGCATACTGCCCACCAGTCAGACTTCGTTGCTTCCCGTCTCGGATAAGCTGTGAAATACACGAGCTGAGCCTGAGTTGCTAGGACAAACGGTTCGTAGCCTTGATATCTACGCTTGTAGTTTATATCCACAAGACCATGCTTGTCAATTTTCCAGCCTTGATTTTCAATCGGATCGAACCATTCACACTTGAACAACACGATCTTTGCAGGTTCTCTGCCATAATTATATGACAACTCCACAATCTCTCGCAAGATGCCAAAGAAATCATTTCCTGGATCGACGTCTTTGTAGTTCGAAGACTTGATACACAAACAACTGTTCTTCGTGGAATCAAGATCCAGGAAGCTGTCTCTGATCGGAGCATTTGTCGACTTGAACCGAAAGCCATTGACACAATAACTTGGCCATGTTTTAACAAAAGTAATTGGTCCCTTGGCAAGAGTTCTAATTAATTCAATCTCGGGTGAAATTAGACGATCGACCTGAATATCAAAGAAGAGATAATAAGTTATTTATTGCGCAGTTGCATTAGAAGAGGCCAGTAAATATTACCGAACTGCTTACATATTCGCTCAACCAAGAAGGAAAATGACGTCTCATTTCTTGTTCTAATGCTTCGTCTGTTAGGTAGGGTCTAACCAGCCTCAACTCATCATTATATGTGCTGGAAAACAACGAAGCATTAGAACGATTAGTACAATAATATTAGCTTATACTATTACATTGAGAAAATTGCCTTAGGCTGCTTCAACTTCCCATTCCCGTCCTCTATCAAATGCAATGCAGGACGTCTACATATTTCTTTCAAGTCCAATCTAGCCTTAGGATTGTCTTTCGTCTTCCCCTTTACGTCCATTACAGTATTAATTATGTTGTCAAACACATTCTTCTCAATATGCATGACATCAAGGTTATGTCTAATCAGATTGGTGCTCCAGTATGGCAGATCCCAGAATATACTCCTCTTCGTCCAGTTATGAGTGCGACCAAATCCGTCACACTTGTAGCCCGTAGCAGGCTGCTCAATAGCACTTGGTAAATCTCTAACCTCCTCCCATATCTAGGTTTAATAGGGTGTGTGGGTGTTCACCATGTCAAAGTTCAGTCCATCTCTGGTGGACTCAAAAATGTACAGCAGGTGAGGAGAGTGTTAACCCCAGGTTTAGACATCTAACCCAAGTCAGTCTAATGAGATTCAATCTCAGATTTAACAAGTGTTTTCAGATTTACGAGAGGAAAAAGGTAAAAGAAGAAGAGTTCATACATTCATTTCCAAGTTTAACAGTTCATATAAATCTCAAGTTATATGCATGAAGGAAAGGAAAATCAAGTTCAGTCATGTATGCATTCTCAGGTTTCATGTTCAGTTAATCTCAGGTTAATGTTCAAAAACAATCTTAGTTATACATTACATCTCAAGTTCATCTCATTTCTCAGTTATTGCATATATTCATATCATGACAGTTTTGAACATGTAAGATATGAAATAAACTTAACATCTACATAACTGTGAACAATATCTAAACAAACTAAAATCCACAAATCAATCCCAGTATTAACATTACATCACAGTCTATATTTATCATTTAATTTCAATATTAATATAAAACTTACAGTTCAGTTGAGTAGCATAACCCATGTAATGTAAACCCAAATTGAACCCCAAAATACAAACCCATGTAATGCAAACCCAAGTTGAGTAGCATAACCCATGTAATCATATAACCACATCATTTAGTGAACCATACATTACATTAATTAACCAATTTATTATCCTATTAATCTCTGAAAATTCCCAGAACAGTGTAGGTATCATAGTTATGTAGGGAAACCCCAAACCATCAGTCCCACATGCCCCATCCGAAACCCTAAACCTAGTTTACATCTTCTTTCCCAATTTTAAAGGACTACGCCATCTCCAATGGGGGTTTACATTGATCAGAATAATATGCAAAAAAGAAAAAAAAGTAATAAAAATGGCGTTAGGGTTAGGGTTTACCAAATTGACGAGGGGAAGAGGGGGTCGACGGTCTCCGGAGGACGGGGTCGGTGCTCGCGGCGGTCACGAAGGTCGGGGAGAGGAGAGGGGGTCGGTGCTCGCGGCGGCCACCGACGGTCGGCCGGGAAGCTGATGGGGGGGGAGGGGGAGGGTTGGGGAGAGGAGAGGGGTCGCCGAGGTCGGTGGGGGTCGCCGAGGGCGCGGTCGGACGGGGGTCGACGGGGTGGGGGAAGCCGGCTCGGGGTCGGGGGGGAAGGAAAATATTGGGGGGAAATAATGGGGGGAATGAAAACTCGAACCTGACCTATATTCACACTTTAGCGACGTCATATAAGAACGTCGGTACACGTCGCTAATATCATTGATATTAGCGATGAAGTAATAAATACGTCGAAAAACGTCGCTAATATCACTAATATTAGCGACGTTTACCGACTTATACGCGACGTGAGCTCTTTAAAATGCAAACGTAGTTTAAATACGTCGCAGAACGTCGCTGTCAGTCGCTAATAGTGACGTCTTGTGACGTTATAAAGAAACGTCGCTAAATTATTATTTTCCTGCGACGTTTTCTTAAAACGTCGCTAATTACGTCGGTAATATGACTTATTTTGGTAGTGCGTGATGTGATGTGAATCCTAGTGGAAAGCAGAGATCTATTATCATTATATTCTTTTACTTACTGGTTTAGTCCTTCATATCGTCCTTCCTTGTGGTACTTGCTATTAGAGGTCTAACCTCTCTGGTTTTGCATGGCCAGATTTAGAGCCGGTCCCCGAGGATCCAGCTTACTTCCACCTCCAAGATGGTCAATACTAGAGGAATGATCGCAGGAGGACTCGAGTGGGTCCCTTACTTCACCGCTCGTTTTGTTATTTACCTTATACTTAGCCGTTTGGCACCGACATGTTAGTCGGATTGTCTTGTACTTACTTTTGCATACTTGTAATTAAGTCAGACTACAGCTGATAACAATTGTGCACACTTTACTATACCATCTGGCTATGTTTTGTAAAGCCAGATCTCAAGAATATTTTGACTGAGCGTTTGGGACGCCTTACTGCTTCATCTTATATGTTCTTTATTACTGTTTCTTATTTGAATGATTGAGACAATAGATGTGAAGTGACCATAGAAAGACTTTTATGTAGTATGCACCCCCTCGTCTGGTTAGACAGTATTGATCATATTATACGGTATTCATCTACCCGTAATACGTAGCTGGCTGAGTCATTCACCCGCTCTCCAGTATTCTGGTTCTGGGGTGTGACAGTGAAACTTGACCCGAGGAAAGCCTACGACACAGTCAACAGAGAATTCGTGGTTCAAGTTATGAAGGCCACTGGGTTCGATGAGTGGTGGACTAAACGAATATACGAATGTATTTCTTCCCCCACCATAATGATCAAGGGGAGACCGGTGGGTTTCATTCGCAGCTCCAGAGGATTAAGACAAGAAGATCCATTGTCTGTTACGCCATGCTCCCGAAGGAGCGATCGTCCTCGCTAACGCGTGATGCCGCACGAGCCTAAATTGTGCTCGTGCAAGGCGGGTTCCATAACGGCCGATTTCAGCGCCTGCGATGGGGTCGTCGCACAGAAGTCCCAAGCAGAGACATT
The DNA here is from genome assembly GCA_029216955.1 of Iris pallida. NCBI lineage: Eukaryota > Viridiplantae > Streptophyta > Magnoliopsida > Asparagales > Iridaceae > Iris > Iris pallida. Next base: position 5,982,088 of record JANAVB010035417.1, on the reverse strand, counting down.
GAATAATAGCAGCAAAAATTTAGAACAAACACAAGTCATTACAAAACACTTTTTTATTGATATTAAAATGAAGGTTACAATGGGGCGCAAGGCCAAGATTACAAGTCTCTCAAGCTCACTCATCTCACATTACAAGTCACTCAGCTCTCTCTCATCTCTCATTACAAGTCACTCAGCTCTCTCTCATCTCTCAACACATGTCTTGATCCAGCGGATGCTTTGGAAGGCGACGTCCATACATTATGTCCCGTATAAGTCTTGACTCCATGCGACCGCACACTTTGAATCGTCGAGGAACTCCGTGCCTCGATGCATCCAAGCGAGCTCCGCGCCACGAGCTTCTACCTGTGCATGCACATGGAAACTATGTGGGTGTCAGTACTCAACTGTACTGGTGGAATGAGCTCATCTTCCACCCATAAAAAACCAACACGTTTGATTTACTTTTATGCAACTTAGTCCCCTTTTTATTGTCTTTCTACTCTTGCCTTAGGATCAGTTTTATGACCGACGTCTTGGCCTATTCTGTGTCTCTAGACCATCTCATGCTTGCAACGACAACGTTAACTCATACCTTGCCTCAAGACCCTTCTCGTGCCAACAACGTTAACCTATCGAGTCGTGTTTGCCTTACAACTTAAAATCAGAGACGCAACTACGCGATGAGGCTCTATTTCCGTGTGACCGTGCTACAAACCCTTGCTGAGGCCGTGCCTCGCAACTCAATAAGACTTAAACATATCGCCGCCTCGCGGCCCTTGCTACTTTGATCATCAACTGATCCAATCGAACTTGTGAACTAAGTGTCACTCGACCAACTTTGCCTTGCGGCATCTCCTGACTTAAACTCATGACAACTCAAACCATAACTATGCAACTTATATGCCGACAACATAGGACTCGACGCCACATCTCGTGCCGAAGTACGGTGTCTTCGTTGCAACCAAATCTTAGGCCCAAACAATATCTTCTGACCGAGCATGCATTCGACTCGACTCTTGATTCACTTCACCTAATACTCGACTCAGTCCAAAGACATATACGCGGATCGTCGCCCATGCCGACTCATCTATATGAGGTCACTAGCATAACAAGCTATACCTGGACTCATAGCTTGCGGTTGGTCGGGACCCTTCCAGTGCAAGGTAGCTAGCCCCCTGGAAGTCTCCGACTAACCCGGTGCTATCGATTCAGCACAGCTATCACCGTGTTTCCTTAGGTCAAAACGGTCTCATGGCCCTGGGTTGCCGTTACAGAAAAACACTATCTTGTCGACAAGTTGTTCAATGACCATGCAAGACCCTGACTCAAACTGACGTCTCACA
>JANAVB010035417.1:5968263-5975763 GCA_029216955.1 Iris pallida | reverse complement strand
AATTTTCATTGCAATTAAAGTGATTAGTGTCCACTCATCGGCATCTAAATTGCAACAGGAATAGGATTAAGTAGGTCTGAATTTCTGCTTACAGGTTCAAATTTCTTCAGCGAAGTGAATAAAACATTACAAACTGATCACACAGGCAGGTGCACACATCTGCTTATTTAAGTATACATATGCCACAGAAAGAAAATCACGACACGCGACGAAAACGGTACTGTTCTAATTGTTGTCCATCCAGAACTGAGCCTGGAGCCAATCCACCGTCTTCTTGTCCAACTTAAACGCCTTGGCGAGCACATCGTCCAAAATGGGCGGCTTCGCCCCGAAGACGGCGTTGGCCACCGTGATCACGCCGGGGTTCTGGCTGCTCAGCGCCGCGATCGCCACCGCGTCGCCCTCCCCGGAGTTGAGCTGGAAGTGCACGAGCCCCTGGGGGAACACGAAGACGTCGCCCTTGGGAGGACCTTGGCGAAGAGTCTGTTGCCGGGATTGGACGTCACGAACCCGACGTAGAGGGAGCCTTCTAGTACCGTCAGGATCTCGGTGGCCGCGGGTGGGTGTGGGGCGGGTTGAGCCCGTAGGGCTCGAAGTCTATGCGGGCCAGGGAAATGCCAAGGGTGTTCAGGCCCGGAAGCTGGCCTGCGGCGACCGGCGTTACCATGGACCCGAGCGGGTTGCTCGTGTTGCCGGGCTCGTCGAGGCCGGCGAAGAAGAAGTCCTCTGGCTTTGCAAGCTTCGGGTCCTCGCAGACTAATCCATTCACAAACACTGCAGCATACGTAAATAAAAAGGTGGAAGACGTTATACAATGACACGTACATGAATTTGCAGAGGGTGTGGTACAATGTATGCGTGAATAAAACAAAAAAACTAGTATTAGAGGATATATATAAATGGACAGACATCAACATTAATAAAATAATTCATAATTTTTTCTCTGCTAGGGACGCAAAGTATGAATCAAATCCATGATTTTGGTGTTCAAAGAACGAAAAAGCCACCGCTACATAATGAATGGGGTTATTTAGTTTTATGGTCTCGTATAATTTTGAAAATTTACGTTTAGGTTTCTATATTGTCTTTGAATTAAATACTGAAGGTTGGACTGACCGTCCAAAATTAATGAAAGGCATTTATTGTCAATATTATATGAGATCCTAAAACTAAATTCAAAATTTGGATATTGTGGATACCTAAACGAGATCTAACGGTCAGCCAAAGTCAACCGTCGGCACGAGACCCAAAATCTCTTCCGAAAAATATGGAGGTCTAAATGCACATTTTGAATATTATACGTGACCCTCAAACTAAATACCCCTAAAGAATGTGTACATAAATGTTTCAAAATTGGTAAAGTCAGTAAGAAATGGTGAGTGAGAGAGTATATAACTATATATACCAGGGGACATTTTGACACCAACACAAAAGTCCTGGAGAGGGCTAGGATCAGAAGCAATCGCAAGTGAAAATGTTGTAATCGTAAGAACCGCCAGGAGGAACAAGTTGGCAGCCATCTCTTTGAGTTCTCTCTAGCTAGCTAGCCAACTTAAGGAAAATGATAAATAATGAAGAAGATGGTTATGATGATTAATATTGGATGAAGAAGAAGGGATATATTCACTGGTATATATAGAGAGAGAGGTGAGGGGAGGGTGACGTGGAGATTTTCGATTGTGGTAAACATTTGCATCGAAACGTTCTTGTTAATTCTCAGTTTCAATTGGAAAAAGTGTCTCTGTGGTTGTTAAATAAGTACAGTCATCTGTGGTTGTTAGTTGTTACCACCTTTAGGAAAATAATTAATTGGACATTGTCTTCTCTATAAGAGTGTAGTGAAAGGTTTTTTTTTTTTTTTTTTTTTGATTTGTTAGACAAGTCAAGATTTGAACAGGCAAATTGAACTTAATCGTCCGGAAACATGATAAAAAACTGAAGAAATTAGGACGTATCTATGATCTTCTAGGTATTAAATATAGACACCCCATGCAGTTTTTCTTCTTAAAGAGAGAGTAGTTAGAAATAAACCAATCTTTTCTCTAAAGAGTCCTTTTAGTAGTTTGATCTCGCTTTTTTTTTTTTCTTTCTCTGACGCAGAGCTTATTTTCGCATATATATGTTGAGCAACCGACCTCGATGTACATGTTCAATTAATTGTACAAATTAGGTTGATCAGTAAGGTCTGATAAACTTTCATCAACCTAAACTGGCTGGCACAAGAAGAATAGTCAACATTTAGACGAGCCTTAATTAATTAATCGTATCCTTTAATCTCCAAGAAAATCTTTATCTCAAAATTTCGAGGGTGGCTATTTGAACTTTTTTTTTTACGGAAATTTTCATACAAAGCATTAAATGTTTGTAAAATGCCAATGAAAGCACAAAGTTTGTAATAATATCATAGGGAGCACAAGAACGCCCTTAGGATGGGCGTTATGTCTTTTTCATTATTTTTAAATGTATTCTTTTGTCTACCGTTTGTAACTCCGTTAGCCGTTGACAAAAAAAAATAATAATAAGAGGAGAACGTCCATAGGAAGGGCGTTTCCAGGCTGACGTGGCTCCCCACGATTCACTGGCTGCCGCGCTTCCTTTTTACTAACGCACGCTGGCACGCTTTACGAAGCTGCATGCAAACAGCAGCTTTATCAGCCGCTTGGGCATGCTTCTAATATCATTAGGTCATACCTCGGTGTGGAGCCACCAGCTGATATAGGAGGTCGGAGCACTGTCAGACTGACTTGGCTCCGGTCCACTTTTATGCATCTTGATCGCATGACGATACGACAGTTGTTGTCGATGATTCACGAGTATTTTTTTCTACACTAGTTATCTTTAATTTCTATTTAATTGTAGAAAATAATAATGCCTTGTTCTCATTGCTAGGGTTTGTTACAATATATATAGTGTCTACATTTGGGCTTATGGGCCATATTTACATTACAAATATAATCTAACACTCCCCCTCAAGTTGGAGCATGCAAGTCACAAATGCCCAACTTGGGAAGGAAAGAATCAAACACATGCTTTCCAAGGGGCTTGGTGAAGATGTCAGCCAGTTGAGAAGAAGTAGGAACATGCGAGACTATTACAGTGCCATCTCGAATAGCATCACGAACAAAATGCAAATCCACCTCAATATGCTTACTGCGCTCATGAAATACCGGGTTCTGAGCCAGGTGCAGGGCAAACTGACTGTCACAATACACCGACATAGCAGACTCCTGGCGAACGTCCAAACACACCAATAATTCCTTCAACCATTTCAACTCACAAACAAGCGCAGCAAGAGATCGGTATTCAGCTTCAGCGGAAGATCGGGAAACAGTTGATTGCTTCTTGGTCTTCCAAGAAATAGGAGACCCCGACGAATCTGCCGCTGATGGACGGGGTCAACGGAAAACAAATCGGGTGTACAAAATTTTGTACAACTCCGACGTATCGGCCGAACAAGCGGCGAATCGGAGTCCGCTGATGGACGGGGTCGACGGTCGGGCGCTGACGGTCGGCGCTGACGGATCGGGCGCTGACGGATCGGTCGGATCTGGCGCATAGGTGAACGGGGTCGTGCGTCCGCGGTCAGGCGGCGGGGTCGACAGTGCGGTCGGGCGCTGATGGGCGGTCGGGCGGACGGGTCGGGCGCTGTCGGATCGGCCGCGCCGGTCGGGCGCTGACGGGGTCGGGCACTGATGGATGGGCGCTGACGGATCGGGCGCTGACGGATCGGCCGCGCGCGCGGATCGGATGCTGAAGTGCCGCGCGGTCGGGCGCTGGCGCAGACGGTGGTCGGGCGTCGGATCGGCCGCAGAGAAGATGAGGAAGATGGGGAATATGGCGGCTAGGGTTTTTATGGAGGCTCTGATACCATGTAGGAAATAATAATGCCTTGTTCTCATTGCTAGGGTTTGTTACAATATATATAGTGTCTACATTTGGGCTTATGGGTCATATTTACATTACAAATATAATCTAACATTAATATAGTTGATATGAAGAGTTTAGTTGTTGATTTTCAGGTAATTTTTTATACAAGAGCTTATTTGTTGTGTCTATGCAGTGCATTATTATTTTCGGCGGATGCTAAAAATGAAGGTTGAGAACAGCTTCTGAACTGAAGAATAGGTTGAGAGCAACTTCTGAACTAAAGATCTTCTGCCTACAATAAAAGATAAATAAGAAATGGTTAGAAGAAGTGAATGGGAGCCTTATCTGGGAATTACTATATAAGATAAATAATTTACTGTTTCAAACTATCCGTTAGCTACTGAGTGAACGTTAGCTAGTGAGTGAACGTTAGCTATCCTATATCATAGCCGGTTAACGTTAGCTACCCTATTTAACCCTTTCACCCAGCACCTTATATCCCATCATCATTTATCAATCCCATCCAACTGTCCACCTTATATCCAATCATCATTTATCAATCCATCAGTACACATGCAAAGCAGGAAAAAAAAACAAATAATAAATAAGAGGAGAACGCCCTTCCTATGGGCGTTCTCCTCTTATTTATTATTTGTTTTTTTAGGTCAACGGCTAATAAGTTATAAAGGTAGACAAAAAAATACATTTAAAAATAATAAAAAAGACTTAACGTCCATCCTAAGGGCGTTCTTGTGCTCCCAATGATATTATTACAAACTTTGTGCTTTCATTGGCATTTTACAAATATTTAATGCTTTGTATGAAAATTTCGTTTTTTTTATCACTCAACTCTACAAAGGGGTGTATGATATAAAAATCGAAAAATTGTACTGTAAGCATTTAACTTTTAACTTATTTCGTAAAAGGAATTAAGTTTGCGGAAATTACCGGCTGAGCATCGTCGCACCGAAATGTAGGGCGCCAATTTTTTACGCCCTAAAATTGGATGTTATAAATAAAGGATACGGGATTAGGGATATAGGAAATGGATTAGGGATATAGGTTAGTGATATTAAAATGGGTTAGGGATGGATGTAAAATGGGCATCCATCTTTTGGGCGTGGATTTAATGGATTGAAGTTTGGCGCCCAAAATATGGGCGTGATTTCATGGGTTTTTTTTGCCAAAAAAATGGATTATGGATATAGAAGAGTGCATGTATGCCAAAAAAAATTAAATGGGGCACCCACGGCCACACACGCAAGCAGCCACGTAGCCCAGGGCCACGCGGCAGTTAGGCAGGTGGGCGTGAGATTTTTCAGCCCCTTATTTGGGCGCCATTTTTATTAAAAAAAATCACGCCCAGCATTTGGGCGCCAAAAAAAATTATACGCCCTATTTTGGGCGCATATTTTAGGGGGTGTTTTTATTTTTAATCACAATTCTGCTTAAGGATTGGGGGTACTAAGCACACATGTTTAAGAATTGGGGAAAAAAAATTAATTTTGACGCTCCAAAATAGGGCGCCAAATTTTTTCACCCTATTTTTAGGCACGACGATGCTGTTCTGGTTATTTTCCTAAACTTAGTGTCTTCTACGCAATTTTTTAAAACATTTATGCCTCTCATGAAATTTTTCGTATAAAAATTTGATTTATTCGATTTTGACTACTTCAATTCGATTAAAAACAATTAAACTAAACGCTCACTCTCACTGAATCACTAGTGATGAAAAAACACCCAATTTGTTGGGCCCACATTCTTTTTTTTTTCTTTTTTTTCCATCATTTTTTGGGGAGTATAAGTGAGAAGAAGAAAAGTCATCAAGGTCCCTAGCAATGTTTTAAAAGCCGGACTGATGATCGAACCGATTTATTTTGATACAGGTTCAACCGGGGTTCAACCAGGTCTGCCCGATTTTTTAAACTGTATACTTGAACTCCGGATTCTCCTCCCCTATCCGCAGCGTTTCCATCTCACCACTCTAAGAGCATCTCCAACCCTATTGTCTTGTTAAGTGTTGTGAGTCTTAGGTGGCTCCTATGTGGCATGAGCCACAAGACAATGTCTTGTTTATGTGGCAAAACTATATCTCAAAAGACAATGAGATAGAAAAACTCTCTCCAATGCAAAAGTATTGAGGACAATAAAAAGTATTTTTTTCAACTTCCAAGGCAACTCCTCCACTTCTTCAACTTTTTTATAAATATTTCTATTCATAATTGATGATGTGGAGACAAAGTCATTGTGAAGTGCATTGTCTAGATCTAGACAACCAACTTCACATTGTCCTTGCCATGTCAACTTCATGTTTTATTCTACATTTGCATTGGAGAAGAATTTTTGGAATGAAAGTTTGTCATTCCTATGTGGCAACCATTTTTTCTAAACTCACAATAGGGTTGGAGATGCTCTAAATACTGACGAGCCCATGTGTCCCCCAGCTGTTAATCCCTTTCCAAGAGAAAAATACAACTCACCACTCCAAATAAATACTGACAAGCCCACGCCTCCAGCTGTTAACCCTTCTCCAAAGAAAAAAAAAAGAAGTAAAAACACAAGACAGCTTTCCATTTCTTTTTCTCCTCTCTACTTATTCACTATTGCACTTTCTTCTTCCTTCATATTTTTTTTTTTCTTCAAAGTTTCAACACTGATCCCCTCACAAATGGGGCCAGCATGGGTGATGGATTTGCTCAAGATCACTCGACGACGAGTATAGTGATGGACGGAAATGGTAAATTGCGGTTGCACTCGAAGGTCTGGCTGTGCTCGACGCTCCGGTTGCAGGTAAGTTCGGGTCAGCAGAGGGATGTGCGGCTCGGCTCGGCTTGCGACACTCCGGTGGAGGTGGAGACGCGGAGATCACGGCGGCTTGTGCTGCTCCAAATTTTTCATGAACCGGTCGGTTTTAATGAACCGGTTCGGACGGTTCACTGATTAAACCCCGATTTTGTAAAAAAACGACGGTTCTTAAAAAAAGTCCGGTTTAAGTTAGACCGGACCGAACTTTTTAATAATTCGGTCAGATCCGGTCGAACCGTTGGTCCGGTCCGGTTTTGACAACATTGGTCCCTAGGTAAACATTTAGTAAAGAAATTAGACCATCAGAATTCAGACAGGAAAAATAAAAATAATATAAAGGATAAAAAACGCAATATTTTGGTCTTCACATTTTCTTTTTTCTGTTGTGTACTTTATCTTCTTTCCGAGAATAAAGATATTCATTTGTTAGGTGTTTTCACATAAAATTGATACTCAAAGAAATTAGACAATTGAACGGATCTTTAAAAAAAAAACAGAAACGACAAAGAATATTCGTAATCTTAATGGTTTGGGTTTTCATATTTTTTTCCACCACTCGTCTTCTTTCCAACAATAAAGATACAATATTTCTTGTTTAATATCTCCATTATTATATTGCGGTTTGGAAACCGCTAAAAAGTGAACCATCCAAATTGAATGTATACTCCATTAAATATAATAAAAACTAAAATTCAAAAAAAAAAAAAAAAAACTACTACTACATAAAATACATAAAAACTTCTAAAATATATTCAATATTCAATTATTTTAAACTAAGCATATGACATTATCTAACTAAAACATATCTAAAATTCTATATATATATAT